>JALBZZ010000281.1:0-38689 GCA_038051095.1 Globisporangium irregulare
AGAACGTGTGGGGTATGCTCGCTCGCAGGGTTTACGAAGGAGGAAGGCAGTTCGCATCCAAGCAAGAGCTTCAAACCGCCGTTTTGCAGGCTTGGGACGAAATCAATTCTTTACACATCGAACAACTTGCCCGTTCGATGAGCAACCAATGCACCGCTATTTTTGAGATCAAGGGAAGTAAGTCACCGTATTAGTAACCGTTGATGCGCTCTTAAACGCTTTCAATACCAATGTTACCGATTTGGTCCTATAAATATTTCCACTCCCCAGAATGCGTTATTTTTTGTTGCTTCATCAATATTTCGTGTTAAATGCTGAAACTAACACTGCCAGTTGAACAAATGAACAAAAGCATTATGTCAAAATTTCAGCCAATTTGATGGAATTTTCAGCTCACACAGCGAGAAAATCTGGTGGTCTTATATTTTCTGCCACAACTGTAGTTTGTTGATCGGCTTTCTTCACGTGTAGTGTACCACTACTGTACAGTGCTCAAATGTACCACCCGCGCTGGTACACTCCTTGAACTGTGCCTCGAGGGTTCTTTTCGGTCGGTCGTCCCAAAATGTGCGGGTCGGTCGGTCCAAAAGATCCTGGGCTGTCCGCGCGCGCACACCAGCACAGCCCCGCACGCACGCGAGCCAGAGTTTTGGGAAAATTGGCTCCGGATGTCTGAACACAAAGCGAACAAGTTGCCTTTGCAGATCATTGCAACAACAACAACAACAACAACAGCGGCGGCAACCGTGCATTGCTGCAGTATCTTTCTTTCAGTGAGGCAACCAACAAGCACACAAACACGCAAGCAAGCAAACGCGAGTGAACGAGTGCGGAGGCCTCGGGTGCGACTGATTGCTTACATCAAGAACAGCGAGCGTGCGTGTAGAAGGGCGACGGACAGACAGCAGGCAATTGCAAACGGACGGAAAGAACGAAGCGGCTCTTCTTCTTACTATTGTTCCTCCTCTTCGCGACACAGTTTCCCAACAGCACACGACGCAGCTGCGCGCGCATTGAGACAACACGCGCCATTAGGAAGCAGGCGAGACACGAGACAGCCCAGATCACATCCCAAGACGCCAATAGCCAGATAGAAGAACGCTACAGCATGTCCACGACTCTGCCGCTGCCGCGCGGCTTCTTCGACACGAATGTGCGCCTCTCGGAGGACGCGCGCCGGCGCTACATCGAGCTGGCTGAGTCGTCCATCCGCCAGGTGTTCGCGCTCAGCGACTCGCATCGGAACGCGTGGATCCCCGTGCGCGAGAAGAAAGCGGTCGCAGTCTACCGCAACTTCTCGCACACGCGCAATGGCAGTACTGCTGGGAGTGGTGCGGCGGCGCACAGGTCAAATATCGCCGAGGTCGGCTGCAAGGCGTCCATGCACGCGTCGCTGGATGAGATCGGACGTGCGTACGCGGCGCACGATGACGCGCTCTTCAGGAGACTCCAGAAGAAGCTCAACCCCGGGATCATGGACGCCGCCGTGCTGTTCACGATCGTCCCGCGCACGCCGCACACGCCGTTCCGGTATATCGGCATCAAGTGGTTCGCCGTGAAGACGCCGACGCCACTCGTTTCGCATCGTGACTACTGCTGTCTCGAAGTTCAGGACAAGATCACCGACTCGTACGGGAACGAAATGTACATCCGCATCCTGAACTCGATCGAAATCACCGAATGCCCATCGCTCGAGAACTCGCACGCGCTCGTACGCGCCAAGATTCTCTCTGGCTACATGTATCGCTCTGACCGCGCCGAGCCCAACCTCATCCGCGTGCACCACGTCGCGCGCTTCGACCCGTCCGGGTATTTCCCATCGCAGTGGGCGTATAAGACAGCCGAGTCCCAGCTCATTAGTAGTGTCGTGCAGATCCGCCGGATTATCGAGAAGCAGCAGATGAACGCGTGCACTTTCGTGGACAAGAAACAGTGGGTGCCCAACCACGAGCGCCAGAACTGCGCGGTGTGCAATCGCAACTTCGGCACATTCCGACCGCGACACCACTGTCGTTGCTGTGGTGAGGTGATCTGCGGCAAGTGCAGCGTGTTCAAGTCCGTCGACGTGCCTGGTACCACGATCAAGAACGTGCGCATCTGCTCGATCTGTAACATGGGCGTCCAGAAATCTGCTGGAGCTCGGGATATGGACACGATGTCCGACATTTCGACGTCGTCTGTCACATCCAGCCAGACGATCGCGCACAACGAAATGAACATGATGGATCTGTATCTGAGCGCCAACAACCCAGGCACCCCGTCGGCGTACTCCAGCGCGTCGTCCACCAACTCGAATCTCTCGTTCCGGTCGACTGCGTCCTCACGGTCGGTTCTCGACGCTCGCTCGCGTGGCTTCAGCTCTCAGTCCAATACTGGCGGTTTATACCGCACAGGTAGTCAGCGAGGCGGCTTTTTCGGATCAAGACAGGGAGGTCAGACGCCGCGCTCTTTCTATGATAGCAACACTCCGCGCTCGTACATTGCGAACAACCTCACGCCGCGCGATACCCCAGGCTTTGATAGCAGCGGCAATGTCACCCCACGGTCCGACAATGGACTCCACACGCCGTCTGCTGCGACTCAGCGGATGTCAATCTTCAAGCAGAACCCTCTCGATCTCGGCTACTTGCGCGAGTCTCTCGTCAGCAACAACGGTCTCGTTCGTCCGTCAATGTCCAATATTGAAGCGAGTGCTTCAGTCGTGAAAGCTGAACAAGTGGAGGAAGACTCTGGCGACGCCGACATGCTTGAATCGTCCGCGGTGAGCACCACGTCGCCACTCTCGTCGAGCAACTCGACTCTTTTCGCGGAGGAGAAGGAGGTACCGCATTTTCCCCACCCAACAGTCGTCCGCAGCCGTGCCATGACTACGCAGCCACGCGTGCTCTCGGAGCGTTCAGAGAGAGACTCGAGCTCCGTTGGACTGCGCAACTCTGCCTCCACCACGCGCAAGTCTACCTCAACCGTACGCAAATCTACCTCCAAGGACAGAGAGAGCAGCACCAAGAAGCCATTCTTCGGAGGGTTCTTTTCGCGCACCACAGTCGCCGCCGCCTTGACGACGACCGAGACCACAAGTAGACAAGCGTCGTGAGCGCAGGTATTGCATTTCATCTAGACTCCCCATCTCAATCCGCAGAACCCACACATGCATCTATTCATCCATCCACTTGCTCAGCTGTGCGGGCATCGATGGGGATGGATGGATGGAGGAGGTGCAAATGGTCTCACTCTATGTTCCGTATCTATCTTAGAAAGAAGTTCATCATTAAAGTCAGCGCAGCGCTCGTTCAATTCGCTAATAAATCAAATTTCTGTGCAAAGTCCATACTTTACAAGCCCATGTTGCTCACTCAGTCACAACAGGGTCAGTGTGATGCCCTCGTTGCTCATGTGCAAGAGCGAGTCGCTCTTGTGCTCCAGCGCCTTCTGTTGCTGCAGCATGCCCTCGAGTCTGCGCGCGTCTTTGAGGAACTGGCGCGACTGCATGCGCTGCTTGGCGACCAGCAGCCGCTCCTGCTGCAGCTGCAGCACCGTCTTGTCCAGATGCGCTTTCTCCTGCTCCACACCACGAGCCTTGCGCTCACTCTCCGTCACACGCACCTTCATGGCTTCATGCTCGCCACGGAGCTTCTCGAGATCACCCTTAAGCTCCACGAAGCTTTGCATGGTCTGCGCCAGCATGCGCGACTTCTCGAAGGTCTCGCGTCCGAGCTTCGTCAGCTCCGCGCGGCGCTGCTCCAGTACACGCTCTTCATCCTGCAGCTTGGCGAGACGGTCCTCCAGGTATGCGCTCTTGACATTCAGCGCAGCGCGCTCCTCCACCAGCTTCATCGTGCGCACGTCCAGCTGCGCGCGCGCGGCGTCCATCTTGCCGCGCTCTTCGTCAAAACGCCCGCTCGTGCGCGTGATGGAGACGAGGAGCTCCCGGCGCTGCTCGTCGATCGCGTCTCGCTCTCTCGCAATCTGCAGTCAGTATCATCATTCCCCATTGATTGATTGCCATCCCAACCGCATATCAAACGCCCACACAATGGAAAAGATACAGAGCAACCACCATCACAAGCACCAGAAAACCAATCGAGTCAGAATTGTTCGACAGTGTACCCATCTGCATACCCAGATGGATGGATGATGGAATGGATAACGCAGTCCAACACCAGTCAGTCACGCACCGTTTGGAGCTCTGTGTCCACGCGCTTTTCCGCCTTGTCCTCCGCGAGCTTCCTCGCCTCCAGCGCCTGCGCCACCGCGCGCTCGTGCCTGAGGGCGTCGCGCGCGCACTGCGTCTCCAGCTCGCGCATCTGCTTGACGAGTGCCATCTCGAGCTTCTCGTAGCGGTCCTTCTCAGCCTCGAGGATCAGCCGGTAGCTCTCCGGCAACGATACACGCTCCGCGTCGCGGCTCGCGCTCTCCTTCTCGAGCGCCTTGTGTGCTGCGTTCACTTCGAGGCGACACTTGTGCTCAAGTACTTGGAGCTCCACGCGGTGCTGCGATGCCACGTCGTCGACACGCTTCTCCGCGGCAAGCTTGGCGTTAATGGTCTCTTCAAAGCGCAGGTTGAGTGCGTGGAAGTCGCTCAGTGTTGCCTGCAGCTTCTCCGCGAGCGCAAGGTTGCGCTCTTCCACGTCACGTTTCTCGCCTTCGACGCTCGCGAGTACACCACTCAAGCATTCTTTCTCTGCCTCCAGCTTCTGATTGAGCTCGCTCAGGTGCTCGTTCTTGGCAGTCATGTCTCGCAGCTCGGCGTGGAGCTTGTCGACCATCCGGTCGTGCTCGCGGCGTCGCTCGAGCGCGCGCTTGCGCTTCTTGTCGATGCGCGCCTTGCGCATCTTAAGCTCGTCCTTATGCATACGCAGTTCGGCCTTGAGCTCGCGCTCCTTCCACTGCAGCAGTGTATTCTTCTCGCGCAGCTCCTCGATCTCATCCTCGAACTTGCTCTCCACTTTGCGCAGCAGTAGCGAGAACTTCTTCTCCTCGCCCCCGGCAAGCTCGTGGCTTACAGGATGAGGCGGCAGTGGCGGATACCAATACTGTGGAAGCAACTGTTGGAATGGTGGTGGCGACATTGCATCAGCCATCGCAACATTGCTGCTGTTGTTCGCGGTGGCGGTGGGCTTGGAGAGCACTTTGAGGTCCACATGCGGCGAGTTGGGGTTTTGGAACGGTGATGGGGGCTTGGAGAGCGCTCCTCCATTGGTTCCACCACCAACGCATGTGGGCAAGCCTTTGGCGTTCGAGATTGAGAGATCCACCACGAGCCGCGCGCTCTGGCTCATACTCATGGACTTGCGGCTCTCATTTTCGAACGAGGCTTCATAGTACTCGATGTCTTCGCTGATCGCTGGTGGTCGCTTGGAAGGACTGGACGGTGGTACTCGCGCACTAGGACTGGATGCGCGTTGCGTCAAACTGGGGCTAGAAGGAGAAGGCACGTCCTCTTCAAAGTCGACACTGTAGCCATCGTCGTAGTCCTCGTAGTCCTCGTCCTCGTAGGCGTCGGATGCGTCCGAGGGCTCCGCCACCATTATTGCTGCTGCGACTGATGCTGCTACGGGGCGAGTCGCTGGGTTGGCTGGTTTGCCTCCCCCTCCGTTCTCTTTAATCTCGCTCGCGACGTCGCTGTCGTCCCCGCCCGCCGGCTGGTTCTCGTCGTCCGACGCGATCTCCGATGCCACCGAGTCGTCGCTGTACATCGTAATCGAATGAATGGCTGCTTTCTATCTCTCTTGCTGATTGTATGAAAGGAGGGTGACAGACATCAGGACGACCAAAACGATCAGCGTGACTCTTCGCACAAGCGGCGCATATTGACTGTCACCGCGAGCGACGGACGGCTGTGGACGTGCAGTTTCTAAGTGTGGAGATGATGAAGTTGAGATACACACACACACACACACAGAAACAGAGAAGAATGACGGAGAATGCAGAGAGAGGAGCGCCCGGGGGTTTGATTAACATAAGTTGATTTTGGAATATGCTACCGCGAGAGTATTCTGAGAAGGCGAGCGACTGACTAGCTGAGACGACGCGCTCAAGGTGCAACCATGTTGTTCTTCCATTACAAGAGCAAAGGCGAAAGAACTACACGAGCGGCCCAGAGGCGCCACCACTGGTAAACGAGACCAGCGACCAGATCAGTCGACCAGGACGCCTTCAAAGCGAAAAGATGCTGCCATTCACTGGAGGTAAATGAACCGCTCTAAGCCTTCTGGGCGTTCGAGTTTGGTCCCACCTTCTTGGCGCCCGCCACGACGTTCACGAAGCGGCGGTTGTACTGCCAGCGCTTCTTGGCACGGCCGGTGAGCGACTTCTTCTTGTCCTCCTGCTTGGCGACCTTTGGGGTCTGGCCCTTGACCTTACCGGCACGAGCCAGCGAACCGTGGACCTTACCACCACCACGGAGACGGAGCACCAAGTGAAGGGTGCTCTCCTTCTGGATGTTGTAGTCGCTGTTGACAGTAAAATACACAAAGGCAAATGTCAGCACTCACGATCACTATGTGGGGAGGAATGGGTGCAAACTCGTGAGAAGAACATACCTCAGGGTGCGGCCATCCTCAAGCTGCTTGCCGGCAAAGATAAGACGCTGCTGGTCTGGAGGGATTCCTTCCTTGTCCTGGATTTTCTGCTTGACGTTGTCGATGGAGTCCGAAGGCTCAACATCGAGGGTGATGGTCTTGCCTGAAGTCACAAACACACACAGATAGATGTCAGACTTACGAACTCGCTCCCCTGCGTGCTGTTCGCGGCTCGGCGTCGTCTGCTTCATGCGCTAGCATGAGCGTGGTGCGTGAGGGCGTGTAGACTCCGCGCCTTCATCTCTCTGCATCTGTCAGCTTGTCCGCAGCTGCATTCGGTATCTCGCTGTTGATCGACATTCTCTCGATGCTGTTGCTAAATTGATTGATTCACGCTGAGCTGCTCGCATTTGGATGGTTCACATTGGTCGCCGTTGATGACTCGTATCTCCGCCTCCACGTCGCCGTTCGCACGCGCGAGAATCGCCCCACACACCCGCCACACGCTACATGCACGCGGACCCGCCGCCAGTCAAGCCCCTAACACTCCGTACCAGTGAGGGTCTTCACGAAGATCTGCATGGTTGTTGATTCTTTCCTTCGCTCGCGGAAAATTCCAATTATCTCCTCGTACCTTTTTCCAAGCGAATTACGTCGGCGCCAGTCAGTCCCCACCACCATCCAATTCCACCCGCTTTCACGATTCAGGCTTTTTACGACGCGTAATTACCCCTCGCCGTATTTTGAAACAGCGAATCGTACTTTAGAAGACGCAACCGTTGAAAACCGGTGTGGCCCACATGAAGTGGTTCGGTTCTAGCAAACTAGGACCGGTTTGGTTTAGAAATGGGACCGGACTATAAGTACGACGTTGGTGCAAGTGCGAACATAACGTCAGCACCAACTCGTCAAACCTTTCAAGATGAGTTGCTTTTTCACATTGACTTTGAAGAGGTTATTTGGAAGCATTTTGAGCCTATATATTATTTACAAAGGGAGGTTTGAGATATAAGAATTTATGATTCAAAATAGCCTCCATAGAAAGTTAATACATGAAAATCCTTGTTATCTTAGGTGACTGCCTCGAGATTCTATTTGTTTCGAGCTATTTTTTTGTAAACAATTAGAAAAGCGTGGCGGTATACATCATATACGTCCGATATACAACCGCCACATGATTTCAATTGCTATATATGAAGTGCCTCAAAGAAACCCGTGACGGTCATCAGATATAACGAGGGTTTTTTGCATGCAACCTGTTCAACATCGTAATGCAGAATATAAAGCAGTTTATTAGAAAATAACCCTCTCTATTTAAGTAGCCATCACAATATTCTAATTTCCAAAGCTATTTCCAGCTATAACAATTAGAAACCGTTGTGGCGGCGGTGCATTGTATGCCTCACAACGCGGACAATTTTCAGAGCGAAAACAATGGAGCAACTCAACTCAACTCGAAGCAAACAAAAATTTGGACGACAATGCTCCGCTCGACAATGATCGCGATGACTCGCGCAGCGCTGCGACAGCAGCAGAAGCGCATCAACAACGCGCTGTTGCTCCGGGCCTCTACGGTGGACGCGTGGAATGCGCGCTGGCTCTCGTCCTCCTCCGTGACTGCTCCGTCCTCCTCTTCGAAGGAAGAGTCCGTGCTCCCCGCGCACATCAAGTTCCGCATGCCCGACTTGGACTTTGAGGTACGTACATTGACAAGTGAGAACCTAGTTTCCTTTGTATGACCGACGTGCTATTGTGTGCATGTGCTTAGCAAGTACTGACACGCTGCTTTGCTCTTGTTGTGCGTCTTGGGGGTGTTGCATTCATGTTTGACAGCACATTTCGGGCGGAAACGCTGTCGTGACGCTCACGAAGTGGCACATCAGCGAGGGCGACCAAGTGAAAGACGGTGCGCAGATGTGTGAGGTGGGTGCGCGAAAGGAGCGCTTCTGTTCTGTGTGTTTGTATTGTCATGCCGAGTGTTGTTGCTGACTGTTGTCTCTGCTATTGATGTATCCATTCAACGAACAGATCGACACGCCAGACCTGAACTTTGTGCTGGAGTCGGGCGATGAAGGGTACATTGCAAAAATCTGTACGTCTTGCGTGTTCGCATGGCTACATTGTATTGGCAGGCAGACAGTGTCTCTGAACTGATGCTCATATTATGTGAATGCGGTTGCTGCTTGCAGTTGTTCAAGAAGGTGCTGCAAACGTGTCTCCGAACCAGCCGCTGGCGGTAATTGTGCCGGAAGAGTCCGATATTCAACCGTTCTTGGACGCGCTCAAAGCCCATCCGCGCGCCATCGAAGGTATGAATCTCAACAAGAACCAACTCGTATGTCCTACTTGCAAGTCAGCACAAGCTAACTGTGCATTATGCTCAATACCATTCGCAGGTTACGTTGAGCCCGTCGATGCAGTGACCTCTTCTACTGAGACCTCCAGTAGCGCTAGCTCCTCGTCACCAGCAGTGTCGTCGTCCTCCGCAAACGACACCCCAGAAGGCAGCGACGTGCTGCGCGTTCTGCAAAAGCTGCAGAAGGAAGGCCGCTTTAGCGACGAGAAGCAGCTCAAGGTGCTCAAGTCGCTCGCGCGCAAGAACGACGAGCAGCTGCTCGTGACGTTCAAAGGCAGCTTCGAGAGCGAAGGCTTCGACGAAGCGACGTTCGACAAGGAGTTCTTCGTCGAGAACGCACTCGAGCTCGCGGACGAAGCCATCGCGAAGGACGCGGCGCAGTCGGAGAACTGAGCTACCTGGTGATCAACATACACAGAGACGACTCCTTTATGTTTCCACAACCACAGTTTGGCAAGACGATACTGGCTGCTGCGACATGAAAGGATATTCGACTAGTTTCACACAAACTCAGCGTTTAGTAAAAAATGAAGTGCATTCGTTTTGTGATTTCAAATATGTGTCTATAAACAATATTTGCAATTTCTTGGCACAATTGATGAAGGCAAATGGTCATAAACTGTAGAGTGCAATGATTTGACTGCAGTGCAGTATTAGTGACAATTCCTTTTAAAATGGTTTTGATGCTATACAAAAAAGTAGTGCTGCCTACAATATTAGCATTCTTTCGAATTCCACATACTTTTATCAATATTAATTTATTAATTGCTGGTGCAAGTAACCGGCAAATTTAGTTCATTCAAATTTGGCGAGCTTGCAGCAAGTCAAACAAATTGCTCGAGTCAACCCATCTGGCCAATATGGAATGCAGAATCGACCATGAAGAGCTGCACGCTTCATCATGAGCTTTGTGCCGCGCTCAGACAGCAGCAACAAGAAGCTGATACTACCACGAGCCGCCTTGCACATACAGCCACTTCCATTGTGCGTGCGTGTTTGCTTTATATATCCAGTAAGCTGAATGAATGCGTGCATTCATGGCAGTCTCTGTAAGCTTGGTGGATGGCATCGACTCAAGCTGCAACGAGACTGCCAATGGGCTGACAGTGGATAGCGGACCAGCCATTATGAAGATCAATTCAAGCGAAGAAGAGACTGTAGGTTAGTTCGAGCGAGAGATCTGTCGTGTTACGTGTTGCTGCTACCGATCGCAGCTGATGTTCCTCGTCGGTACTAAATCTCGATTGTTGCTATTGCTGATACGCATGCATGTTCTTCGCTTTTCGCAGCAGAAGTAATGGAGCAGTCAATCCAAAGCACCGCTTTGGACGTGAACCACAGCCGATCCCGTCACGGCGAGAGCGCCGCCGTCACCTGTGAAGCCGTTGTCGTCGACGTACACGCTCAAATAGTCGCGCATCCCGTCTCGACATCCACCATCAACACTCGCGCATTTGTACTGCAGGCTCTGGAAAATCAGCGCAGCGTCAGCAACCGTCGCCGCGAACTCAAGAAGGCTGCTGCCACTGTCGCTGTTGCCGATCGGAACCCCAAGACCCACGTTCAGAGCCAATTTCGCTGCTTCCCGCCCGAGTCGCAGCTGTCCGTTGTGGACCTTGAGCTGAATGAACACGAGGCCGTCGCCAGCGTCGGCATCCGATACCTCAATGCCGCTAAGATCCGCCCAAGCATCTAGCGGCGCAAAGTACGTCGAAGGCATGCGGATCACTGGCGGGTCGTTGATCGCGCGGATCTCGATTGGGATGCGCTTCGTGACCGCATAGAATCGACCGTCGCCGCTTAAATCAGGCTCGTACGACGAAGACGAGCTCAGCTGCTCCAGCGTGACGAAGATGGTGTCCCATCCAGACGACGCGTCGGCTCTCGAGGCGTATGTCACTTGCTCAAGCGCGCAGTTGAGCGACCTAAGACTGCCCTTGATCGTGATCTCTGCGCTTTGGATTTGGGAATCTCTGAGGAGCTCCAGGTCCGCACCATCGTCCGCACACTGTCGACTGAGACTCAAAAATCCCTTGGAGCAGTTGAGGGAAAGCAGATACTGTGCGGCTTTCTCTTGGTCTTCGTCTACGGCACTCTCGACATCGAAAAGCGTGATGGACCGCGTGTCAACTGATGTCTTCACTTCATCTCCATCACTGCGAATGAAGGAACTACTGCGAAGAGCTCTTGACGATGTCTGCTTCCCAAAGTAGAAAAATGACTGTAAACCACCGCCGCCACTGGTGCTGAGGAAATGGGGAGACGGCATGGCGTCCATCGCTTCGACATTGATGTTTGCAACCTCTCGAGAGCCGGTAAACAGCTTGGTCGTCCCAACGTGCGTGCCGTCCGACTGCCAGAACTCCCACATCCTGTCTCGCTCGGCACGAGCTGCAAAGAGCAGAGAGCCAGGTGCCGGCCCGAGATTCGACATGACAGTGAGGAACGACGGCGCTGAGGCTGCGACCCCAGGTGCGAGATCAGCGAGAAGTAGCGTCCCAGCTCCTGTTCCGTCTGTCGACCAGAGCTCTTTGCCGTGAACCCCGTCGTCTGCCTGGAAGTACACTCGACCACTGTAGGCTGTCAAATAGGACGGATTCGATCCAGCTCCCCCACTGTAAATGTCTGCGATAAGGTGGGTCGTCGACGCGCTCCCGCCTGAACCCCAGAGCTCTGCGCCATGCACGCAGTCGTCTGCTTGGAAAAGCAGCA
The DNA here is from genome assembly GCA_038051095.1 of Globisporangium irregulare. Lineage (NCBI taxonomy): Eukaryota > Oomycota > Peronosporomycetes > Pythiales > Pythiaceae > Globisporangium > Globisporangium irregulare. The sequence continues at coordinate 11,590 of JALBZZ010000281.1, forward strand.
GTGGCGTTGCTCCCGGAGCAGTGGTGAGCTCTGCAAAGTACTTTGGGTTCGAGGGTCCAGTCCCCGGACAAATGTCCAGGAGGACCCCAGTGCCGACGTTGGAATGGTCCAGCGAGAAGTCGGTTCGCTGCGCACCATCCGAGATCCACGGCTCTCGACCCATCAAGACCGTGGTTGCAGAGAAGACCAGGTGGGTGTCAAATACAGTGAGAAACTTTGGCTCGGAGTTTCGACTTCCTGGCTCGATGTCCGCAACCAAGAGCGTGCCTTGCCGCGTGCCATCCGTCACCCAGAGCTCTGCGCCAGACTCTGACGAGGTTGCCTGGAAGTAGAGCCGATTCATGAACTCTGCGAAGTGCGAAGGGCTGGAGCCCTGGATGTTCGAGTTGATGCGCCTGACGCGGCGTGTGCCTTCCGCGGTTCCGTCCGTCGCCCAGAGCTCGGGTCCCCAGATCTGGTGCTCCTCCTCCTGCTGCTGTTGCAATTTGTCGTCACCACCGAGCAGATCACGATAGCAAACGATACCAGCGAAGGCGTCGGTCTGAAAGCCGTGGCCGATGCGGTACGAGTCTCGAAAGCCCACATGCTTGTACGCTCCAGTTTCCTGAAAGAGCAACAGCAGCACAATGTTGGGCCAGGCACGTATTAGTGACCGTCAAATGAGTGTTAGTTGGTAGCTGAGCATTTGGTGTTGACAAGTACCCGCGAGTCGGAGAAGCGCAAGTATGTCCTCGTGGTGCCGCCCCAGACGTATCCGCTCCAGCCGCACTCATCAAAGTACACAAGAGGCTCCCTACTGTGTCCGTTATCCGCCACCGTGCCGATGAAAACAGCCTGCGCTTCCGTTGTGGACATCCAGTGGTATCCGAGTGGACAGTCGTACACCTGACACGACAAACGAGACCAAGTGCGTCAGTAAGAGTGGTCAACAAGCCCCAAGGTTCAAGCAGGCCAATGCTAAGCCGTCTTACCTGATCTGGCTCCCAGGTGTTATCCTGGGCGATCGAAAAGAACACGTTGGCGTCGAATGCGCTCTGGCGGAAACTGCCGCAAGAGTCTCGGTAGTCCACGGGCACACGCCACGAGAGATCCGGGCCGCGCGCTGCAAAGTAAACGCGGTTGTCTGCTGAAAAAGTGGTCAAGAACGAAATCTCCGAGCCTCGCGGACCGGGGTAAATGTCTTTGAGCAACGTGGTACCAGTTGCTGTTCCATCGCTTTCCCAGAGCTCGTCTCCAGAAAGTTCAGTGCGTCCGGAAAAGAGAATTTTGCCTCCAAGCTGCTTAAAGAACCTGGTTGCGTAGGCGTCAGAGCCTGGGAAAGTTCCCAAACTGGTCAGTCTCGTGGTCGAATCTGGTGCGAGCGGCTGAGCGAGCATCAAGTTCCATTTTTTCGTTTGCTTTGGCGATGCTGACGACAGGTGCCGAGCGTCTGTGAGCAGTTCTTCGATGGAAGGCGCACCTTTCAGCAGCACCGCGTTGCTCTCTCGCACCTGCAGAAGCGGCTCGAGGGTTCCGTAGGGCGGGAGGTGGATCTGCGGACCATCGTTGACTCTCTTCACGCGCACTGTCGTGGCATAGGTGCTTGTGAGAACTCCGCCCTGGCCAGAATTGCCGAGATCCGAGACCTGCACGACAATCAAGGCGACGCCGTAGAAATTCGCAGCGCTTCTGAAAACGAGCGAGCTCAGTAGCGGGTTATTGAGTGCAGATATACCGCCTTGTGCCAGCAGGACTTGCGTCGAGCTCTGCTCCTGCTCGTCATTTGCTGCTGCTGTGACTGGAGTTGTCGTTGTTGATAAAGAAATGAAGAGCCCGTGCTGCTCGAGAAGCTTCGAGAGGGGTGTGGACGAGCGGATGCTGCAGTGAACGCACGAGATATTGACCAGTAGCTGCAGCTCTGACAGAACGCTGCTATCAGCTGATGACACTTGGTCCGGGTCTTGCACGAGAAGAGGATCTAGGAGCAAATTAGTATCCTCTGTGGCTTCAATCGCTGGTGGTGGAAGTGCGCTCACGAGGCTCTCGAAAGAATAGTTATCAAGATTCGAATGAAGCACTAGCACAAAATCCTTTGACAGCAAGGTTGGGGGATCGTTCGCCGCCTGAATCCGTAGGCGAATGGTGAAGGCGGAAGAGCCACTCAGCTGTGTCAATGCTCCGGACAACCCCGTTGCTCCGCATCCTGAGGTTGCGAGCAGCTCAATTTCCTCCACGAGTCCCCCGTTCGTGTGGAAATGCAGGTTCAGCTCGTAGATCAGTCCTTTTAGCGCTGTGTTGACGTCTTGAAGCCTGCCGCGGAACTTCAGACGCGAGAAAAACAGTCTCGACTCAGTGACCGCGTTCTCTTCATCTTGAGCAGAACCCAGACCAACGAGACTAACATTTTTGAACTGTTGCGCGTCTTCCTGTAGCAACAGTCCCTCGTACGTTGCGAGCATCACACCACCATGGCGCGCTACGATTTGAACCGCCACCTCGCGCTCGTCTGCTTGAGCGTCGGGACACGTGAGCGACAACTCGTCAATGAGCAGCTTTTCATCTTCCCGTAGCGTCGCAAACGCGCCGTTGTCTACTTTTTTGAGTGATCGCCACGTGGGTTCATCGCAAATCGGTGTGACTGCGAGGTATAGAGCCGCAGATGCTCTACGAGACGCGCCAGACGCAGCACGCGTGACGTCGACCACGGAGATCAAGATCTGTTCAGATCCGTACCAGTCTCTCGCGGGGATGTACGCACCATTCGTCAGCACAACGTTCATCTGAGCGAGGAAGCCCCGGAGGACCGTCGTTGTTGTGTCATTGCGCACCAGTTGAATCCCAGGTACCGGTCTAGATGCAATCGCAAACACGCCGTTCGGAGCCGAGATCGTCATCTCCAAGAGACTCGCAGCGGTCGAGAGCGCCGCGTCGGCGTCGTGAAGCGTGATCGACCCGTTGAACGCGAAAATCGTGTCCTCTTGCATTGCGATCACAGATTCAGTCGGCATGACGAGCGAGAGCCCACGCAGTTTCTGCTGTTCGCCATCCGCGAGCACCAAGTGGATAACCGCAGAGCTGACTTGTGGACCTCCCTTGCCGTATGTTCCTCGATCGTCGACTGTCAGGACCAGTTGAATCTCGTTCAGTGCTCGGAATGCTGTCTGAGTGGTCTCAATGTCGTCCAGGGTGAACACGATCTCGTGCAGGACGTAGTTCAGGTGCTCGAGAGTGCCCGAAAGAGTGAGGTATCCTGCGTCCTGGACAATGACGCGCACTTTGTCTGTGGTTATCAGTTCGTCCTCTTCTGCTTCTTCGAGCAGTCGAGCCAACGAAATCGCTCCGTGCGCGACTTCGATCACCACATCCATTTCACACGCGTTTGGCAACGCACCAGCAGCTGTAGAGCAAAGCGCATCGGTTACATCGACGTCACGAAGTTGCACACCTTTGATCAGAGTCGGCGACTTCGCGTCAGCAACGATCGCGTCGGTCGCGCTTGAACCGACATCCCAGATCGGCGGGTCGTTCACCGCGTCGATTTGCACTGGAATTGTGAGCGTCGTCTCCTGAGATTCTTCGAGGGTATACTCGTCGATCGAGACTGCAGTCACGATGATCTCGTCGCGCCCGTTGAAGTTCTGGTCCGGAAAGTACCGCAGGTCGCGTACGCTATTGTTGAGACTCGCGAACGTGCCTTTGAAATGCATGTTCTTCTCTCCGTTGCGCGTGTTGTCCAAGAATGTGACCCCAGAGAGTGTGCTGGAAGAAGAAGAGGATGAAGATGAGAGTGTCATGGCTCCGTGCGTCGCTGTTAGACTAACGATGAGCGTGAGTCGTGAGGTGTCGTCCACGCCCGAGAAGCTCAGGCTGTGCACTTGCAACCAAGTATCTTCATCGCCACGGACGCCAGAGCCCAACGGCTTGTCAGCATGGTCGCTTGAAGGCGCGTTCCCTGGGGTGCTAATCACGACGGGATCTGCAATTGGGCGAACGTACACAAAGCGCACAGAGGTCGACGAGCTGTTGAATGACTGACTGGGAAGAAGAAACGGCGAGTTGTTATCGGAAACCGTGACTGTGATGGCATCGAATCCGCCATTGTCGTCATCAAACGTGGTATCCACGCTGTTCCAGTCGCTTGGTGAGGTGTATACGATCGTGGAGAGCGCGCTGTTGACGTCGTGTAGCGTCCCTCGCAGCGTTAGAGTGGTCTGTTGAGCATCTGCATTAAGACGAACACCACCATACTGCAGCAGCGCGAGAGACCCGAATGTGGCGCGTATCTCCACGCGAATCGCATCCAGATCAGCGGGGATATCGGGGTCCACTATGCGGAAATCGCGGATGATCAGCGAGATGTCTTCGTCACACTCATAGTATTCGGAGGACGAGGTTACGAGGTACGGCGCGTCGTTAATCTCCCTCACAACCAGTGGGATCGTCACTTGGTCGCTCTTCCCACTCGCCGTGTTGGCCACATGCACTTTGAGAAAGTCAGAGCCGCTGAAGTTCGGATCGGCCATGTAAAATGCAGACGACAGCACAGTATTCATGCACCTGGCGTCTGTTTCAAACGCGACTTGCTTTTGTGGAGATTCCATTGGGAAGCTGCTGAGAAGCTGGCGTCCGATGCATTTTGTGTCTGCGAATGCGAGTTTCCCATGCGAGACCGACATGTTCAGACTCAGAAGTAGCGTCGACAGCCTACCACTTAAAGTACTGTCGTCACTACTGCTTGTGTCGTCTGCACTGCGAACATAGAGCCCTCGCAGCGATACTGGTGAGTCTTCATCACACTGAAGCGGGAGGCAGCTCAGACAGAGGCTCGAGAGGAAATCGCCCATTGAGTGGTACGCGTGGTTCACGCTCAGCTGCATCGGCACTTGGATCACTGGCGCATCGACACGAGGGGCGATGAGCAAATCTGCGTAGGTTTCTTGGACTCTGTCCCCGTGTTGAACAGAGAAGAGCCACTCGACGACGTATCCACGCGCTTTGCTTCCTGCACTTTGACTGGTGCTTGTGTGGAAGTCCCAGTTCTGGTCGAGGAGGTACACCAGTCCGTCGAGAACCTGCACGAGCTCTGCGAAGCTGCCAGTGACATTGATGAACGAGGCTGGGACGATTGGTTCTGTAGTGTCACTGCTGTTGAGGATGTTGTTGGTACTACTGATGCGCCCGCTACTGACTGTGATGCTCAGCTGGTACAGCTTGTCGTTGTTCAGGACTCGGTGATTCTGTAAAGAGGGAGAGAGTGACGAAGATGAAGACTCCATGAAGTAGTACATGGCGTTCTGGAACGTGAAGATCCCCCTCACTGCACCGCCAGCGGTTGACGCGTCGAGACGCAACTTCTGCTCATGAAGAAATATTTCATCGAGAAGCGGCGCTGTCCCAGTGGGAGAACCGTCGGATTTCCACAGGTTCACGGTCGTGGCAACTGCATCATCAGCGCTAAAATACAGCGCGCTGCTCACAATTGTGCCACTTTTGTCGCGTCCGAGCAGATTCGAGAGAAACGACGGCGACGAGCTCGCTGGTCCCGGTACCAAATCCGCGAGAAGAAGCGTCCCAGCTGCCGTGCCGTCGCTGACGTAGAGCTCAAAACCCACTTGTGAACTAGCCTGCGCTTGAAAGTACAACTTGCTCGAGTAGAGCACGAAGTGCGACGGATTCGAACCTTCGCCAGCCACTGGATTCAAATCTGTCACGAGATGAGTCCCGATTCCACTTGGCGATCCGTCCGTGATCCAGAGCTCACGACCGTGAACGCAGTCATCGGCAGAGAAAAACACGCCCAGCGCCGTCGCAGTTAGGAAACGCGGATCTGAAGAGCTACTTCCAGGGCAGATATCGCGCACGAGGCTCGTTCCAGAGACCAGCGATGCCCCCGATGAGCTCTTTCGAAGCCGCTCTGCACTGAAACTCGAGAACCCGTCGGTGGCCCACAGTTCGCGTCCGTTGTCAGTTGTTGCGGCGAAATACATCCTACCGTCACCTACAGTCCACTCGGCAAAAGAGCTCGGGCTTGAGCTCCGCGGTCCGCGCCAAATATCCTCGACCAAGATCGTTCCTGTTGCAGTGCCGTCAGTTTTATAGAGCTCCGCCCCATAGTCGTGGGTCTTTGCTTGGAATAACAGCAACGAGCTCGACTTGAAAGGGGTCAGTAATTTCGGATTAGAGCTCTCGTTGCCCGGCTGGAGGTCGACAACGCGTTTGGTGTTCTGGGTCGTGCCGTCCGTGATCCAGAGCTCTCGTCCAGCACCAACACCAGTGACACTCCCAGAGGCGCTCTTGATACAGACAATTCCTGCAAAGTCCGTGGTCGCAAAAGAAACCTCGATCGGCGCCGAGTCACGACGCCCCGCGTGCTTGAGCGCTCCGCTTATTCGCGAGTCTGCAAAGCGAAAGTGCTTGCGTTGCACGCCACCAAAAGTGTACCCGGACCACTGACAAGAGCTCCAGAATACGTAGGGCTCCGACAGATTGTGCCTTTGAGGGTGACCTCGACGCTGTTGTTGTTCTTCATCTGTAGGGAACAGTCGAGACGCCTCGGCTGTTGTCGCCCAGCGGTACCCAGGAAGACAGTCATACTCTGCGCTCGGCGTCCACGAGCTGCTCTTAGTGACCACGTACACGACTTTGTCTCCGTGCAGAGAGCTGGCGCGAAACCCATTACAGGAATCCGTGCCGAGCGACCAGCTCAAGTCCACTCCCGACGCCGCAAAGAGCACTTTGTTGTTCAGAAGAGCCATCTCTGCTGGTTCAGAGCCCTTTGGACCAGGAACAAGGTCCAGAAGCATTCGAGTACCAGCGTGGGATCCATCGGAGACCCAGAGTTCTCGACCGTGTATCTCGTCGTTGCCCTGGAAGAAGAAGACGTTGCCATTTGCGCAGAAGACAGAAAAAGCAGGAGATGGTGAAGAAGCAGCGCGACCTGGAAAGTCGTGGATCCACCGGTGTCTTCCGTCGTCTTTGTCCGCTCTTGGGTACAGATACTCGACTTTTGGATCCAGGAGCTCCGTGCTCCACAGTCGATGGTAGTAGCTGCTGCTGTTGCTGCTGGTGGTAGTGGTGGGTGCAGAATCCGGGTTGGTGCTGGCATCCAAGTCTGGGAATTCGAGCGACAAGTCGGGAAAGCGGAAGCCCGTGTCCTCGTAGCTCGTGAAGTACGTCGATGAACCTAGATTCACGCGTGGCACGAGCACTTTTGGCTGAATCGAGAGGCGAATCATTCGCTCGTGCTTGAAGTCTGGAGCCGCTGGCTGCGTGGTGGCGAGGACGTCATTGCGAACAGATAAGCGGACCACGTCGCTATCTGGATAGTAAAAGCTGTTCAGCTCCTCGCTCTCGTACTGGAGTCCAGCAAGCGCTTGATTGAGCAATCGGAGACCGCCTGTGAGCGCCAACCTGGTGGGTTTCCCACTCGAACCCAGCGTTTTTCGGAGCAAATGGTCGTCAAAGCGAGAAAAACGCAGACTCCCATACTCGCAAGCGACCTCCAGGGTGATGGAACCCTCACTGTCGTCATTACCTCCTCCTGAACTGTCGCTGTTGGCGTCCTCGATCCAGATTCCTGAGATATCCAGAGTATCACCGTGATCGAGCGCTATGTCCGCCACTTGCCAGTGTGAGGATGCGAAAGGACCTTCGATGGAGTTTGCAATGTGTAGCTGCGGGATCACGGGCGGAGCGGTGAGCTTGACCAAGAATACGCTCTCTGTCAGCTTTGTGTCTTCTTGTTGTTGCTGCTGTGAAGTCAGGGCAAAGAGTGAGAAGGTCAAGTGATCAAGACTCTGGTCAGAAGGTGATGACAATCCTCGAGCAGCTCCAACATATGTCACTATGCTTTGCAGCTGCTCGTGGATGTGCGTGAGCGTGCCATTGATCCAGACATCTCGTCCACTGGACTCTGGCTGCTCCGAGGTAGAAAACAATCTCTTCGTCAATGTGTTGAGCTGCCCATGCTCGCATGAGAGCCGCAGCTTGAACCACGCGGTTGCCGTCGCCGAAGAAGCTCCTGTGATATGGATCGTAAAGTCGTTGAGCCGCCGTGGGATTTCTCCAGTTACTTCTATGGCAAACGCGTTGTCATCACTCACAATTTCGGCTATAGGAAGCTGAAACTCAAGTGGGACAGCCGAGGTCGCCACAGAGCTCAGGTGCCGCCGCCTTTTTCCTGCTCCAGCTCTTCTCCTCGAGTCTCTTCCACCACCCCCGCTACCACCGCCGTCGTCGCTGTGAGTGAGCTCCAGAGAGAACTGCAGCTGGACGTTCCCGTACCAGTAATCTGGTGCGTTGTACACGATGGAGCTCAGTCCCAGCTGCAGTGCTGCAATGTTCCCCGACTCGAGCACAAATGCATCTGGAAGAGACTCGAAGTGGAACTCTCTAGACCATCTGTTGCTAATGCTGTTGCTATCAGCGAAGTTGCCCCCTCTTCTTCCTGTCGCCAGGAGCTCAAATGACCCTCCCGAAGAGCGTGTCCGAAGAGCGTCTACGCGTGCAAACGCGCCGAGTCCAGTCAACTGACTTCCGTCCGCATTGAGGTCTCCAGCAGTACTACTGCTATTTGGCAAGGCGGATGAAACTTCATCGAGGAACAAGATGCCGAAGCTGAAGCCTGATCGTATGTCCCCGTCGACGCGCGTTTTTCGCACCACCACACGCCCTACAAACGCACTCAGCGTGGAAGAAGAGGACGAAAGCGCGTCGTTCAACGCCGCCTCCACAGCATCAGGTGAGCTGTCGACGGGAATGAAACTTGTCGTCTTGCGGTCGTCACTTCTTCTGTAACTCAGCTGAACAGATCCTCCAAGGCGATTGACGGATTTCGGGATCACCGCCAGCGTCACCTGCGCGTTCATTCCCTCCAACTCGTCGGAGTTCGTGACAACAAGCACCGGAAAATCGGGCGGCGCGTTCACGAACGTGATGAGCCATTCGTAGCCAAAGGTGACGGCATTTTGCGGTTCTCGACTAACAACAACGCGCACGTCTCGCCATTGTCCAACATTGCTGTCTGGATTGAGCTGCGTCAGTGTGTACGTGAGTTTGCTCTGCATCGAGTCGCCCTTCCTCCCGCCAAAGCTCTGCAGCTGCCCTTCGTCTGTCTGCATTGCAACTGCATTTGACGCGATTTCGCTAGTTGAACCGAAAAGCTCGCTGCTACTAAAACCCTGGAACCCGAGCTTGAACGTGCCGCTGATCCTTGAGTCCGCGTTCGTGACAACGCGATACATGGGGTCGACGCGCGTAATCCCCACCACGACGTTGTACAGATTGCCCTGTCCTTTTCCAGTTGAGACGCGCTCGACGTGGATCTTTGTGCTGTTGACGAGCGTCACACTCGCATCTGCGTCCGAGAGTGAGGAGTTTGGAGCGAGACGACTGGTTGAATCCCCCACCAGGAGAGGGATACCCTCGCTTGGGCTGAAGAACGTAACCAGCCATGATGATACCGCTGTGGTTTCGGAGCCTAAACCAGAGTTTAGTGGTGGTAACGTGGTCGCTTTGACAATTTCAACTGCATGCAGGGCCTCAAGCGCATCTTGCAACTCGAGGTCGCTGGTGTTGGAAGGGATTTCGCGTGTCACTTCATCACCGAGTCGTAAGCGGAATGTTCCCCCAAGCGGAGCACCGATGACTGAGGAATCAATCGTGATTGACGCCCCCGTAGCAGTGCCAATAAGGTTGGTAGTGGTCACTGTTGGCGTTTGAAGCAGTAGCGGAGAGCTCAAGATCGAGATCTTCCACTGCACAGTTGCAGTCGGCGGTGGTGACGACACTTTCTTGACGTGGAATTGAAGCACAGCGTGAGGGTTGGCAATAGTGATGATTGGACCGTACAGTTGCAAGAGCTTTGCTTCAATAGACTCGGAGACGGTGCGTCCGTTGCCGACTTCGCCCAGAAGCTCCTGTGTGCGCATCGCAACTGCGTCCGCGTAAATTGTCGCTGTCTGCTGGAGATGGACACCCGCAAACGCCAAGTCCACTTGAACAAAGAACGTCCCTGACACGGAAGCTTGACTCCCGCTGCCATTCGGGTTCCAGATCGTGAGAAGTAGCTCTTGCTTTTGTCTGGGGGCAACGATCGACACGCGCTGAACCTCGAGCTCGACGCTGAATTTGCACGTGCCAGTAACGCGTAGTGTTGGACTTTGACTCGACGTGTAATCATCCTCATCATCAGTGGTACCGACGATCGAGAGTCCTGCAACGGAGATTGTGTGCTCGCTCGGGTCGTAGACCTGCTGTTGATCAGGAAAAGCAAGATGCACTGTGGACTCAGTAAAATCACTCTCAACTACGACCCCGCAACCAAAGTAGTCTGCTCCAATGTGAACAGAGGTCTGCAAGGACTTCCAGGTCTTGATGTTGTGGCCCAAGTCGTCCACCATGACGCTGATCGCACTGTCTATGAGGATAGTCGTGCACGCTGCCACCAAACTTGCTCTGTTGACGCTGAACAGCGTTCTCTGGATCAGGAAGTTCGCGTCTGCAACACTTGCTTCAAACACGAGCTCCGTGAAGGAGCCTCGAGACGAGTTCCGTCTTCTTTGTTCTTCTGCGTGGGTGATCATCACCAACTTGACTCTTCCAAGTACCGCATCAGCGTCAAGAAGGACGAATTCGCCCATTTCAGAACTCAGATTCACTCGCATATTGAATGAAAGCAGCGAATTTCGCTCTGCTGTTGGTTCCAAGTCGACGTCGACTATTTCAATGCTCTCCAACGAGAACATGGTGGCACTGCTGCTGTTGTTCTCCATTCCAACATGGGGGAAAGACAAGTAATGAATCACTGGCGGATCGTTCACTGGCTCCACGAAGATCGTGACGTCAACAGCAGTAAGAGTCGCAAAAGAAGAAGAGTCCGTTATCGTCGCGGCTCCTTCAAATTCGTCGATGAAGCGCTCGATTGTTGCGTGAAGCATATCGTCGCCAGCGAAATCTAGATCTCCGGTGTACTGAATCCCATCGAGCGCGGTTTGAATGGTGGCGATCGTGCCAAGAAGTTCGACGCCATGGCCCGCGAGTGTTGTGCGGATGTAGACACAACACACATCGCTCTGCACGCGTACCGTTCCGTGCTGAACTGCGAGTGTGGCGACAAAGAGCTCGTCGTCATCGTCGTTTTCACCACCAGATCCTTCAGGACGATGGCTGTTGCTTCTGGTACCCCTCGCGCCTTGGATGGAAACCCAGTCACTCAAGTCGACCGTCTCGTCCTCAACAGCATGCAGACTTTGGTTTGTCTTCAATATAAGGATCAGATCAGATGCGCTCGTCTGCATGGGGAAGTAGAGATTCAGTAGCGGCGCCTTGGCACTCTGTAGCGAGACGTCGTCTGTGATATAGGAAAACTGGAGATCAACCCGATCAAATGAGGATGTGTTCGGGGTCACTTGGACGGTTGAGAGCACGCGGTTCACGAGCTTCCGAGTGATCGAGACTTCGATCGGCGGCTGGTTGGGCTCACACACCTGCTGCTGTTTGGCGCCTCCATCGCTGTCAAAGCTGATGAAGCTCGAGCCGAAGACGCACTCGATCCAGATCGTCAGTGCCATTGCATCCAAACTACTACTGTTGCTGTTACTGACGTCGTCACCGCTCAGCGCCACACCGTGAAGGAAGACGCTTTCGCCCCTACCGACATCTCGAAAAACGAGTTGTGTATCTGGGATCTGCCACTCAAGCGAGCTCTTTCGCCTACTGTTGTGTGTGAATGTAATCGGAACCGCTGACGTGTCGTTCCAATTGAGCTCGCGACCATTCTGGCTATTGCCACCGCGCTCAACCGAGAATTTGTGTGGTGCCAAAGTGAGGTGAATAATGTCTTCCCCCTCTTGACGTGGCCTCTTTTGCAAATCGACCTGCAGCATCGTCAGCACATGGTTGAGTCCAGATTCCGAGCCAATGAAGCGCATCTCAGAGGCGCCTTGGGTCGCAGCAAACTCGTAGGAGACCCCGGGGATGTACTTTGAATAGAAAAACCTGCAGAAGGAGCACTCGAACGCGAGCTCCAACATCATATCACCGTCATCATCAGGAGTCAGGTCATCAACGCCACCAAGTTTGCTGGCCATCCAGTCTTCAGTACCGCCAGCACCAATGGAATCTGGCTGGATCGCAACGGCCGCGAAATCAGCTAGCTTTGCATAGTCAGAGCCCCAGCTGATAGCCTTAGGCTGCTGCTGTGAAGAAAAGGACGACGCATTTGTCATCGTTGCTGTGACCACAAGCCGTTTGGGTTTGCTGTGGACAAGAGCAATTTGGAGGTTCAATGCGCCGACTGCAAGGAGCTCCATTTCCGTGTTGAACAACTGGAATTGGAGGCGAGCAACAGAAGAGTTCCTATCCAGAGGGTTTGGACTGTACGCGGCAGTGGCGAGCACCGCATTCACACAGTCGATACCTGAGGCGTGGATTACACGTGTGACGCCACCGCCATTGCCACCCCGCAGCTCACTCCTGCTCTCGTACTCGTCTGCGCACGACAGATTGAACGAGTTCGTGACAAAGGAACCTGTGGACGAGTCAATCTGCAGAATCACAGGCTCATCATCGTCGTCATCGGCGTCTTGAGCGAAAGCTTCGAAATGAAATTGATTGATGCGCACGACGTCCGACAAGTTGAAAGCTTGATGGTGAAAGACTTTGAGCGGTTGCTGAGCTTTTGATTCAATTTGCACCTCGTAAAACCTGCGAATCGGGAACTTGAGCTCTTCGCAGGCGCTTGTAGTACCATCGTGTACGCAGATGCGCACAGCTCCGCTTTCAGGTGATGTTGACAGCACGTTCTGCGAAACGAACCGCAGTTGAGGCTCTGAGAGCAGCATGTTCAGACGTTGCAGTGTGGTCTTCAAGCGCAATGATGAACTATTCGCAATGCGCATCGTGACGCCATCAAAGAGCTCTTTTGGAGCATCTCGTCGCCACAGTAACGAGCCATTCGTTGCATCGATTTGTACGTCATAGACGTCGCTAGTGTCAGGGTCATCGACTACCAGCCCAGGGATAAGCAGCGCTGGGTCGTTGAACCATTGTCTTTTGTTGTTGTTGGTGGTGGTGACAGCCCAGGCGAGCTTCGGGTCGTCGTTCACGGGGAGGACACGCACAATGAGCTCGCTCTCCTGCCTGAGAACGCGGCTCTGGACAAAGTCGAAGCCATTGAAATCGCTCTGTGGTGAGTAAAAGAGTTCGGAGACCAGTTTCTGCAGCTTTTTCCCGTTTTCCGCCATGATCTTGAGCGACTTGCGGCCGTCGTTCTCCGTCATCGTATTAACTGCTGCTGCAACTCCGAGTAAGTACAAATTCCCAGTTCGCACGACGAATTCCATTTCCACGAGACTGTCGTAGTCGTTCAAGGCGCGCAGATCAAGCGCGTCGCCAATTCGTACATCGCGGTCTTCCTCTGTCGTCATCTCGTGGACTTTGAGAGCACGGTCGAGCTCCCAGTCCATTCGAAATTGGTCGGCAATGTCTAGAAGCAGCGTGGCTACTACCGCAGTCTCGACTTGATCTGCGGCTGCGTATCGTGAATTCTTGGTAAACTGACGCGATATGTCGGTGAATGTGACAGTCACAGTTTCGTTCCCTCTTGTCTGTAGCGCTCGGAACGAGAGAGGGGCTGTAAGTTGATATCGAACCTGCGAGATCGTCTTCTTCAAGTCTGCTACGCGACCTTCAAGCGTCACACTCGCACCCGAAGCACTGACATCAACGCCATTACCGCTTTGAGTTGATGCAGAGTCGTGGAGAAGCGTGCCAATACTCGCATAGACGACAGCTCGCAGAACCATTTGATCCTCAAAGAAGTTGGTGGTGGTGGCTGGAAGTTGTGGGTTCTCCTGATCGTCATCAAAAGTGTCCAAGATCTTGAAGCCAGGTAGCACTTGAGGATATGTCGTTGCGACTCTGAGGGTCGAGACATTCGAGCCGCTCGACTTCCATTCCCACTGCGGCAAGCAGTGCACTGGGTCTACAATCACAGACAACACGCCGGTCGTCTCCTCAACAAGCGCGTCCGACGTCTTTGTGGCTTCTGCTTGCTTGATCCGAAACACGATCTGGTCGGGTCCGTTGAAATTGCGCTTGGGGGCGTACTGCAGCACGCCCAGAAGTCGATTGATTGTGCTCGCGTTCGCTGTGAGCAGCCGAACCTCAAACGGCGTAGTAAGACTCGCGCTGAAATCGTCAAATGCTGAGCTGGTGTTGACGTTGTTCACATCGAGAGCGAACGTCCCGTAGACTGCAGAAATCGACAGGTCCAGTTGCACAACGTGATCTTGCTGTTTGGTGGGAAAGCCTCCCTTGACGACTCGAACGCTCGTGTTGTGAAACGCCACGGTCTGGTCTTGAAGCGTGCTGAGCTGGTCGTAGTCGCCTGTCAAAAAGAACAGCAGGTCAGAGAGCGTGAGCGATGAAGCGCGCAAGAAATGGTCAAATCAAGAGAAAGACAAAACCCAAATCTAGCAACTTACTTAGAACTGTGCCGTCAAAGAGAATTTGCGCCACCGCAGGGCGCCTTCGGATGAGAACTGCCAATTGGAAGGACTTGGCCGAGACTGGAGATCTGCCGGAGCTACTGTCGTCGACTGACGACGTCGTGAACGTGATACCGTCGTCGTCGACATCCGCCCTCGTACTGCTCTTATTGGCTGGAAGCAGTGACGCAGAATAGCGCAGACGACTGAGCTCTGCGTTCGCGCCACTCATCGAGCCTATGATCTCGACCTCTCGCTTCCAGATCGAGCTCCAGCGCTCTGGGTTTGTTTCGCGAAGGCGTCTCCCACTGCTGCTGCTGCTGCTGCTGCTGGAGAGCGTCAAGTACCCCACTCGTGCTTGGATGAGAATGCGGACGATGCGAGCGCTCTCTCGCAGCATCAAGTGATAATCGTCGTCATGCGCCATCGCAGTATCCCTATCGTCACCGTCTGCAGACGACGACCCGAAGAAGAGCTTGAGCCCTCGGATGTCGACTTCCTGCGCTTCCTCTGCTGCGAGTTGCGTCACCGGCAGCACCAGCATCGGGGCTTCAGCGGGAGCGACGACCTCAACTGGGATCACCTGGATCGCCTCAGCTGACGCGGATCGCAGACTGATCCTGATCTCATCAAGCGAAGCAGGAGTGTTGCTGACAAGAGCTGAGTAGATGACGTGGTGGGTGTTCAGCACCGCGTTGAGCTCGGAGAGCGGTCCTTGCCGCGTCAGCACCCTACTCGAAGTGTCAATGCTCTCAGCTTGCTTCTCTTTTGGCAACAGAACCAGAGAGCCTCCATTGTCTCTGCTCTCGATCTGGAGCGTTAGTGTGATGTCCTCAAAGCCGTCCAAGACGATGCCGTCGATGAGCACGCTCTCGTTGCGCTTGACACTCACGAAAGAAATGGGGAGTCGCACTGCCAGCTCCATCTCCGTCTTCTCAACCCGCACGGGGACGTCGCGGTGCGCGATCACCATCGGACTGTCCAGCGTCGAGAGCGAAAGCGAGAGAGTGTCCGACCCAACAAGCACTTCTTGTCCACGACTGAGGCGAGTGACTTGGATATGGACCCAGGGCGATGCTCGTAGCTCCTGGTCAATTGCTTTGACATCGAGCAACAATGGGTGCGAGGCTTCAATGGTCCAGTTGTGATAGTGGTAATAGTTCATACCAGAGCGTCGCTCACTGGAGGACACTCGGTGGACAGAAACCAAGTCCAACTTGTCCACGTGGAGTCCCTGAATCGCTGCTTCAACATCTGAAGCGTTCGCATTCACTGGAATGGGATCTGTCACGCGACCAAACACCGAGATGCGAAATGCACCAGGAGAGGAACTGCCTGGATCGTTGTCCTCAGATGACGGTCGTAAGCTGGCTATCAGTGGCAAATGCGTGATCGCGTTCTCTAATGACGATCCGAGAAGCATCAGATCTGGGAACTCGGACGGCTGCGCATCTGCATTCGCCCCCATGAAGTAAAACGTGAGTGAGATCGCGCCTCCCTCACTGTTTGTGAGCGGAGTTGAGGTGTCGCGTACGCGCAGCGTCGTCGTTGGGAAGAGTAAACCTAGCGTCACATCTGACGCGTGAAGTCCTTGCTGCGCGACTTTCACTTGCGTCGTGAACGAAGTCGAGATGGCGGCTGGGACAGCGCGGATCTGGTCAGGAGCTCTGCCAGTGAGCGCGCCGAACGTGATCCGCCACTCGAACGCGTCTCCACTCTCGAAATCAACACGCGAGACTTGAATTTGAGAATCGGGGACCACTTCTAGTACCTTGAGGCGCATCTGCACGGCGTCAGTGAGACCAACGGGGACTTTTGTGGTGGACGTTGCTCCCAGATACCCAAGTGAGAAGCTTCCCACCAGATCTGTTGCCTGAAACGGGAACACTGCACTCACACGAATGACTTGGACTTCGCGCTTGAAGGCAAAGTCGGCAGGTAACGTAGGACCACACGCCATTCCCAGCACTTTCAAAGCGATCATGCTCATGTCGTCACTCCTCTGGATGGGGGCCGAGCTGCAGGTCACACCGCTCGGGATCCTCATGTTGATCGCGGCGTAGTAGCCCTCAGGAAGCTCAGCGCCAAGTACAAAGAATCCCGCGATGGCTGAGTCCACTCTCGAAGTCGTCAGCGTCTGGATCTTCGACCCCTTTTGAGGAATCGACGCGAGCTGAACTACCTGGCGCTCGATGGTTCCTCTGAAGAACGCCTTGTCTCGCAACAGCGCACTGCTCAGACCGAGAGAGACTGCAGACACAGACGCCTGGAAATCCGCGATCGAGCCGCGCATTTCCAGTTCCGTATCCACCAACTGTCTGTGGACGACGCTCAATAGTGAAGGGTTGAAGTTGTCGTACAGCAGTCTCAGCACCTTGGTGTGGATGGTCCATCGAAATTGCTCATCTCCACCATCAGCATTAGCAGCACTGCAATAGGCGCGAACTCCAGCACTCGAAATCTGCTTGGTCCACGGAGCTGTGATTGAGATCGATGACAAGTTGACGTAGAGATCACTCCCCTCTCGCACGACGAGCTCCGGTGGCGTGGTCAGCTGCAGGTTCTGGTAGTTTGGGAGCACGAGGACATCGAATGTGGTGACAGCGTTTGCTGAAGCTGTAGTTGATGCCTGCTCGGTCTCTTGCAGCGTCACGGTGAGTAAATTGCGCAGTCGTACACCAAACGCAATCGAATAGACCCGAGCAGCGCTCAGTGCGGCTGCGGCCTGCTCTTTCGGCGCTCGGAGCTGGAGTTGTCGACTCAGAACGCATATTTTCACCCTATTGTCTTTGCTTTGGACCGCTAGCGAGTACGCGAGCGTGCACGGCAGATTCGAGACAAGAAAGCCACTTTGATGCTCTTCTTGAAAGAGAAACAGCTGCGTGCTCTCTAAATTTTCTCCATCAACCGAGAGCTGATCTCGGATCGACTGCAGAACGTCCTGCTGGGCACTACTGTGACTTGCAAGACTGGTGAAAGATGCGAACGTGCGCGTTGTGGCAACTCGGCAGCTCTGCGCGAGCGCACAGATCTTTCTCGTGAACTGAAAAGGCGCGTCAGGCGCAGCCATCGTTTGGTCTGGGAACTCGACGTGTACGCCGCACCATTTCCTGTTCTTCAAGTCAGCCGTTTCGAGATCTGTTCGCGCTGACTTCTTCTTCTCGCTAAGTGCCGATACGCTGAGCCTACCAGTGAGGAGTGCTGGAGGAGAGGATTCCAAGCCAAGAGAGACGTTTGGGATGCTCACGAGGTTGACGTCATGATACTCGATGGTGCAGACCGTCGTCAGAGTTGGTACTTCGCCAAAGTCGGCTTTGCAGTTGACGCTTGGCTTCAGATCTCCAAATAACAAGGAGTTGAATGCCTGCTTGAGCTGCCCTTCTGTGAACGCAACAGGCAGTTCTGCTTGCCGAGTGTTGAGCCACGAGCTGTGGCTGCTGCGGAGGCTGAATCGCTCTGGTTCACCAGCCAAAGCCTGGGTGTCGATTACGCTGCTGCTGCTTTGAATCCTCGTGATCGTCTGAGTGTACGTCGACACGTCGTGCTGCAGATCAGGAACCAACGCTACACCGCTCAGCTGCGGATTGGCTTCGACTCCCACGAGCACCCCGTTGACTTCATCATCGCCATTGAAGCCATTGTTATGGCTTAATCTCATCTCGACGGTGATGTCGTCGACGTTCCCAGGCGCATACTGGACGGCAAGCGGCATGAAAAGCTGGTTCTTGCCGAGGATCAAGAGGTTCGTCGCCGCGTCGCCACCGCGGTTCATGGGTGACAGCAGAGAGATCTTTCCAAGATCAATCATTCGCTCGATCGGAATGGAGATTGAGGTGTGCGCCTTCACGAGATCGCCGTCGTCTCGAAAGGTGCTGCACATGCCGTTAAAGCCCACATCCACGTCCAAGGTGTCGCTGGCAGCGTAAATGGTGCTAGTACTGCAGTACCGGATGGTCGACAGGAACGTCTGCAGATCTGACAGAACGCCTCGAAGCGTGAAACTGGACGCGCTGAGCGGCGGCGTCTGTGGATCCAGATTCACACCAAGGATCCGCACTCGGTTCTTCAGGGCAGACATGATGCTCAGTTGGAGTGTCCCTTTGGGAACGCTGAGTTTGATGACGACCAGATCCTCAGGATTCGCCTCACCAAAGTGGACACTTGGATATTGTCCCTCTTGGGTGGACACTTTCTCCGCTGTGATATTAATTTGGATACTAGGAAGTGCAGCACACGCTCCCTGTGTGTATTTGATAGGCGCATTTTCAGTCGAGATCTGGATCAGCTGCGTGCTGAGGAGACTGTCGCTTGGTAGAATCAGTCGTCGCTCAAGGACAACTTGACCATCTGAGGAGAACAGCTGTGATTGTCCGGACAACAGGGACGCTAGATCGTAATTGCACACATCGCCTCCCATTGACCATCGAGACATGGCAGGGCCTCCTTTCAGCTGCTCGATGCGCACTGTCAGCAGGTCTTCTGTGGCGCCACGAGGCATTCGACAAGATTCTGGCGCTGGGGGCTCGTATATCAGGGACGACAGGATCCGCTGCGCTTCACCCAGCGTCGCGAACGCAGAGATCGTCGTCTGTTGGTTTCCAGAGAAGCTGTTGCTGCTGGCTAGCTTGTCAGCATTGTTCAAACACGCGAATGACGTCTCGCTCAGTAGATCACTTGTCTTGTCTGGGATGGAGACGGCGCCGTACTGACACGAGATCTGTAGCAAATGAGAAAAATGGAACCAGAGGCATCAAGGTGAGTGCAATGTGGCCTCGAGAAGCCAGCCTCACGTACGAGCGTACCGATAGATTGAAGGTGCTGCTGGTTGACTCGTTAGAAGGCACGAGTGTAACGACACCGAGCCTGTGCTGCCGCCCGCCCGCTTGCAGCACTTGAGCTGCTTCTTTCTGCACAGATAGTCGAATCCATCCACAACCACACGCACATGAGCAATGGCCCACGCAAAGTTTGATCCACAGAGCAGCAACTCACGTCCGCAAAGCGCAGCTCGACAGTGGCGCCATGTGCGCAGTAGCGCAGCATTAACATCAACAGCAGTAGCATCATTGGCGCTGTCGCTCTCTTGCTGCCGCCTGCGAAGCGCATGCCTCCTGGTTGTGGAAGAACGAGGAAAGGTTTGTGTCTTGCGTCACGTTCACGGTTGTGAATGTTCGGTGGTCAAACGAGCGAAGGTGGATATCCACCTTTCATAATAACTACAAAGGCTTTGATCACCACTGAGTGCATTTAAGAGGCTCAATAGTGAATAAAATAGTGATTTCACCCTACACCCTACATTAAACTGATTTTGAAGAGGTAAATTGAAGGCTCAACTAGCTTCATGCACGACCTTTCACGCCCCCAGATCGTAGATCCCAGAGCCCGAGCCCAGAGCCCAGAGCTCACACTGAAAATGACCGCCATACGCACAGCACTACTGCTCGTGTCACTGCTGCTGCCCTGCGCGCTCGCCCTCGACAGCCTCTTTGACAGCAATATGGACCTTCACGAAGACGACGACAGCGGCGGCGGCGTGCACCAGTCGCTCAAAGTGGCCGCCGTGGCGATGCTGCTGCTGCTTTCTGCCGTATTCTCCGGTCTGGGCCTGGGGATCATGTCGCTCGACCTCATCGGCCTGGAGATCGTCATGGCGGCGGGCGAGGACGAGCACGCGAGCGATGAAGAGCGACGCAACGGCGACGCCGCGAAGCGCATCGCGCCCCTGCGTCGCAAGGGCAACTTGCTGCTCACGACGCTGCTGCTGGGCAACGTGTCTGTCAACTCGCTCACGTCCATCCTCATGGCGGATCTGACCAGCGGTATGGTTGATATAGGGCTTGAGCTTAATGCGACTGGTAATGACCGACTGACTGTGCTTGTATGGACGGACAGGCGTCTACGGATTCCTCGTGTCGACCGTGCTCATCGTGATCTTCGGGGAGATCGTCCCGCAGGCGCTCTGCACCAAGTACGCGCTAGGTAAAGTCGTACGAAGGGCATCTCAGGCTCAGATCCTACCACTCGAGTACTACTTGCTAATGCTGCTGACACTTTTAATTCCCCCGTAGTAATCGGCGGCAAAGTGGCGCCGTTCGTGCACGTGCTGCTGCTGCTGTTCTACGTGTTCGCCAAGCCCGTGAGCCTCGTGCTGGACGCGTACCTGGGCGAGGACGTCGGCACGGTGTTCACGAAGCGCCAACTGACCGAGATGATCGAGATCCACGAGACGCAGCAGATGATCGACGCCGAGGAGCGCGACATCCTGCGCGGCGCGATGACGTTCCGCGCCAAGAGCGCCGAGTCCATCATGACACCTGTGGACCAGGTGTTCATGCTTCCGATATCCTTCCTTTTGTTAGTGCTGTGGATGTGTGTGTGTTTAGTTCGTTTTTTGAAAGTGTCTACCTGTTTGTACCTTAACTGACAATGTGAAATGTCCACATCACCGCGACGCTGGACCAGCAGACGATCCACGACATCCTCAAGTGCCGCTTCTCGCGCATCCTCGTCTTCGATGCGAGCGCGAACGACATCGTGGGCACGATCCACGTCAAGGACCTCGTGTTCATCGACCCAAAAGTGAGTGCTGTACATGATCATTCAGTGCTGTCAACTGATAACTGCCACAGGTACTGAACGAAGCCACCCCGCCATCACCATACAACCATACAGGAGCAAGTGCTGCTGTCGAGCTTCTTGCACATCTTTGGACGCAACGCGCACCACGTGAAGCCCAGTTGCACACTCGACACGCTCCTGCAGGTGTTCAAGTCCGAAAGCACGCACCTGGCGCTCGTCAAGCAAGTGCGGGTCAGCGAGCAGGTACGGCTTGCCGCTTGCCTTGCGTGTCAAGACCCCTCCTCTTACTCGGTTTGCATGGGTGAACTTGTATTTGTATCTAGGACGAGTCGTTCGAGGAGCTGCTGGGGATCGTGACGCTGGAGGACGTGCTGGAAGAGATCCTGCAGGACGAGATCCTGGACGAGGGCGATATCCCAGAGGACCACGAAACCGCACAGCGCAAGAACCGTCTCTCGCGGCTCTACGCGGACGCTGGACGACTCAGTCTCTCGGACATCTGTGGCTCCGAGAGCACGACCGACGACGTGAGTACCACTAGCCTGTGGTTTGTATGTATCATAGCAGTTGAGCTCGACTTTGTCTCTATGTCGTTGTATCATGTACAATGCACAGATCAAAGCGCTTAGTCATCATCTGCAAGAGACGAACCCTGTGTTCCGCTCCAAGAACGTGCGCGGCGTGCAGATCAGCGCCGAGCGGCTCGCGAGTTTTCTCGCGACGTGTCCGACCATAGAGTTTGGCGGCAACAACAACAACAACAACAGAAAGCGTGACAGCGGCAGAGAGCTATCGCTCCAGCCCCAGCCCCAGCAGCAACAGAGCGTGGAGCAGGTTCTGCGCAAGAACGTCGTCACGCGCTTCTGCCTCGTGCTGCTGCGTGGAAAGCTACTCGTGGACTACGATGGCGACGGCAACAAAGGTACTAGTTGCCCACTTTACAGCTAGAGCTCTAAAGGTTGCGAGATACTGACTCATTATTGTCGCCTCTCTCTCTCTCTCTCTCTCTCTGTATTAAACTGGACCACGCCAGCCCATGAAGTCGGACCGTGGAGCGTGTTCGCAGCCGATAGCCTCGTGGTGCAGGACGGACTCTACGCCGCGGACTGCAGCGTGCGCACGCTCCCAGGGGTCTCTACGCGCTGCGTGCGGATCGAGCGCAGCGACTTCCAGCAGCAGCTGCTGCATCCGCTGCCGCGGCGTGACTCGGCTGCGTCCGCCACGACCGCCTGCGGGTCGCCTTCGTCTTCCGTTGTGTCACTGCCAGCAGAGGTGGTGCGCGCCGCCGAGCGCGTCCTGGCGGCTCACGAGGTGCACATGCAGGTTGACACCCTTTGACCAATGTGTATGCAGCCACCCACTTGAGAAAACATGGCTACACAATTGCAGAGCAACTGCAATCTCGAAGTAAGAAAAGGGTACTTGTCCTAAAAATATAATCCTAGTAAAGCGGTCGCTCCAGAACCGTCAGTTGTTCTAAAACCGGTGTCCTAAAGCCGCTTTGAAATATAACAGGTCTTGACTAAAACCGATTAGTTTGAATTAAAACCGGTCATCTAAAGCGATGGATTAAGCCTGGAATTACGTAATGTACTTGATTTTTGTATGCTCGATAATCCGGGCGACCCTCCCGAAGTTACAAGAGGCATACTAAAACAAGCCAACCATTTAATCGCCATAAAGACTGCTCCATTTACATTTGCAATTTATTCAGAGCAGTCTTTTTCTAAACTATTTGTATAAAGCGCTTGCCACTACACTCGCTTCTTACTGTACGCAGCGCTCGCCACACTCTCTCATCTGCTCCAGTCGTTGGCTGTGTGCGTCTTTTGAAAGACTTGCCGAGGTGGCAGCCAGCTGCGCAAGCAACAGAGCAACAGTCTTGTTCATTGGCAAAGCTCTGCGACCGAGACACCGCAAGAGATCAATAGCATAACAGCAGCATCAGCGCGATGGTGAAGAAGAAGGTGGACGCGCGCGTGCGCGTGCTGCTCGAGAACTGCATCAAGGAGAACTTCCGATCGTTCGTGGTGCTGGTGGGCGACCACGGCAAGGACCAGGTGATGAACCTGCACTACATCCTGTCGAAGGCTGCGGTGAAAGCGCGCCCCAAGGTGCTCTGGTGCTACAAGAAGGAGCTGGGCTTCTCCACGCATAAGCAGAAGCGCATGCGCCAGATCAAGAAGCAGCAGCAGCGCGGGCTCTACGACGCCAACAAGGACGACCCGTTCGAGCTCTTCATCTCGTCCACCGACATCCGCTGGTGCTACTACAAGGAGACGCACAAGATCCTCGGCTCCACCTATGGCATGTGCGTGCTGCAGGACTTTGAGGCGATCACGCCCAACATCATGGCGCGCACGATCGAGACCGTGGAGGGCGGCGGCGTCTGCGTGCTGCTGCTGCGCACCATGTCGAGTCTCAAGAAGCTCTACACAATGAGCATGGACGTGCACGCGCGCTTCCGCACCGAGTCGCACCAGGACGTCGTCGCACGCTTCAACGAGCGCTTCATCCTCTCGCTCTCGTCCTGCGAGCGCTGCATCGTGCTGGACGACGAACTGAACGTGCTGCCGATCTCCAAGCACGCGCGCAAGATCGAGGCGCTGCCGCCGTCGGACTCGGATTCGGAACTTACGAAGGACCAGGTGGAGCTCAAGGAACTCAAGGAATCGCTGCGTGAGACTCAGCCGGTCGGCGCGCTCGTAGACCAGGCGCGCACGCTGGACCAGGCCAAGGCGATCCTGACGTTCGTGGAGGCGATTTCCGAGAAGACGCTGCGCTCTACCGTGGCGCTCACGGCGTCGCGCGGTCGCGGCAAGTCGGCGGCGCTGGGCATGTCGCTCGCCGCTGCCGTCGCATACGGCTACAGCAACATCTTTGTGACGGCACCGTCGCCAGAGAACCTCAACACGGTCTTCGACTTCATCTTTAAGGGCTTCGACGCGCTCAAGTACAAGGAGCACCTGGACTACGAGATTATCCAGAGCACCAACCCGGAGTTCAACAACGCCATCGTGCGCGTCAATATTTTCCGCGAGCACCGCCAGACGATCCAGTACATCCAGCCGAACCACCACGAGAAGCTCGCGCAGGCCGAGCTGCTGGCGATCGATGAGGCCGCCGCGATCCCACTGCCCGTGGTCAAGAAGCTGCTCGGTCCGTACCTTGTGTTCATGTCATCCACAATCAACGGGTACGAAGGCACGGGCCGCTCGCTCTCGCTCAAGCTCATCCAGAAGCTCCGCGAGCAGCAGGGCAGCGCTGGCGACGCTGCCGCGCACGCCGCGTCGAGCATCCGCGGCGACAACAAGCAGCGCAAGGGCGAGCGCAAGCTGCACGAGGAGCGTTGGCAGGCGGCGAGCAATGCCGCGCACGCCGCGGCCTCGGGCTCGGCGACCGGACGCGTGTTGCGCGAAGTGACGCTGTCGATCCCGATTCGTTACGCGCTGAATGACCCAGTGGAGAAGTGGCTGAACGACCTGCTGTGCCTGGATGCCACGAGCGCGTCGCACCGCATCGTGGCCGGTACGCCGCATCCGAAGGACTGCGAGCTCTACTACGTGAACCGCGACTCGCTCTTCTCGTATCACAAGCTCTCGGAGAGCTTCCTGCAGCGCATCATGTCGCTCTACGTATCGTCGCACTACAAGAATCAGCCGAACGATCTGCAGTTGCTCTCGGACGCCCCGGCACACCACATCTTCGCGCTTCTCGGCCCTGCCGCCGAATCGCAGGGCAACGCCGGCCAGCTCCCAGACGTGCTCTGCGTCGTGCAGGTGGCCCTGGAAGGCGAAATCTCCAAGGAGTCGGTCAAGGCGCAACTGGCACGAGGCCAGCGCGCGTCGGGTGACCTGATCCCCTGGACGGTCTCACAGCAGTTCCAGGACTCGGAATTCGCGTCGCTCTCGGGAGCTCGCGTGGTGCGCATCGCCACGCACCCGGACGTCACGGGCATGGGCTACGGCTCGCGCGCGATCGACCTGCTGACCAAGTACTACCAGGGCGAGATCACGAGCGACGTGCAGACTGCTGAGGAAGAAGCTGTGGCCGCCAAGAAGGAGGAGGAAGCCGATGAGGACGACGAAGATGAGGACGCGGCTGCCAAGCTGCTCAAGGAGAAGATCAAGCCGCGCAAGACACTGCCGCCGCTCCTACTGCCCATCGATGAACGTCCGTGCGAGCGCCTGCACTGGTTCGGCACGTCGTTCGGTCTCACGCTCGGCCTGCACAACTTCTGGTCGCGCGCGGGCTTCAAGTCGGTGTACATCCGCCAGACGGCCAACGAGCTCACGGGCGAGCACACGGCGATCATGCTGCGCTCGCTGCGCTGCGACGACCTGCCGGAGTCACCTGCGGCCGGTTGGCTCGATGAGTTCGTGGCGGATGCACGCCGCCGCTTCGTGTCGCTGCTCTCATACGAGTTCGCGACGTTCCCAGGCGCTCTCTCGCTCAGTCTGCTGAGCGATGAAGCCGCCAGCAAGACGATGGCGAAGGACGGCAGCGAGACCCCAGCAGGTGAGACCCGCACGCTGCACCGCAGTGCCACGGGCGAGATCAAGCCCGAGGAGCTCAATATGGTGATCACACCGTACGACGTGAAGCGCCTCAAGTCGTACGCGAAGAACCTTGTGGACTACCACATGATCGTGGACCTGATCCCATCGCTCGGCCGCCTCTATTTTTTGCAGCGCTTCCCGAACATGACGTTGTCGTACTTGCAGCGCGCGATCCTCGTGAGCATCGGGCTGCAGCACCAGTCGGTGGACGTGATCCAGAAGGAGCTGGGCGTGCCGTCGAACCAGCTGCTGGCGCTGTTCAACAAGGCGATCCGCAAGTTCCTCGCACAGGTGGAGAGCGTGATGGAGAAGCAGCTCGAGGAGGAGTCGAAGGAGCAGGACAAGAAGACCGCCAAGGTGGCCGGCATCTCGCAGGACATGCGGCCGACCGAGCAGAGCCTCGCCGACGAGATGCGTGACGGCGCTAGCGAGGCCAAAAAGAAGCTGCAGAAGGAGATGCTCGAGAACCTCAACCTCATGAAATACGCCGTGCGCGGCGAGGACGCCGACTGGGACGAGGCGCTCACGAGCTCCAAGGTCACTGCCGAGGGCTCTGTGGTCGTGCAGGTCAAGAACAAGAAGAAGCAGCAAAAGCGCGAGGCTGCGGGTGGCGAGGAGGTAAGCGCGAGCGGCGACAAGGTGCACAAGAAGGCCAAGAAGGCCAAGTACGCCAACCTCAAGAAGTAAACCCACCACACATATACACACATATTCATACACCAATCAATACACACCACGATACAGTACATACATACATGCTGCCTGGGTTTCATTATGTTTAATATGATGGGTTTCTTTCTGAAGAGCTACAGATGGTTGGATGGGATAGCCGTACTTCGTACTGTTGGTCAATAGCTACTGCTGCGCACTCTTTGTGGAGTTGCTGTTGGCTGCGTCGTCCGCGCCCTTGGGCTTGCACACGACGTCGCCGGCTCGCCGGCCGCGCCACGTGTTGGTGTAGAAGTCCCAATCCTTGTCCACGCCCGCGTCCTTGGAGCCCGTGTTAAGGTACACACCGCGGCGGATCTGCGTCGCGTTGAGCGCGTCCTCTTTGCGCGTGTAGTTCTCGCTCTGTCAGGCGCACACACAGGTACACATATACAGTCAGTTAATACGCGCCGGTCAGACTCATGCAAGCTGAGCGCGCACGTACCTTGGAGAAGTGCATGACGAAGGGGATGGCGAAGAAGGCGGAGCCCACGACCACCGCGAAGGCTACGATACCTGAGTTGCCGTCGCGCTTGGTGGCAGTCGCGCGTCTGGCACCCAGGGCCGCCAGCGCCTGGCGCTGCTGCTCCAGCCTCAGCTTCATGTTTCTGTTAATGTGCTTGCTCCAGCGAGACTTCTGAGCCAAAAGGCTGTATGTGGTAATGTGGGTGCTATACTGAAACAAAACATTTTTCAAAATGAGGCATACTTTCCAAAAAGGAGATATATTTTAATACAGTGGTGCGCAAAAGTTTGTCCGCACCCCAATTTTTTTGTGCTCGGTTG
>JALBZZ010000282.1:0-38566 GCA_038051095.1 Globisporangium irregulare
GTATCTCATTTAAGGGAATATCTCGACTGATGCCGAGACATTTCTGATCGCGCTCCACACATCATCCACGATGCGCAAGTAGCCGCACGTGATGGTGTAGTGATCGTAAGCTTCGCGCTCCAGCTCGATGGTCTCGCGCTTCAAGACGCGGTATCCATTGATCGCGGCTCCAGTCGAACCTTCAATCAGCGTGGCCGGCTCCTTAAGCACTTAGCTGAGCTGGACGGATTTGTACAGTCTGCCGCGAAGGTGACAGACGATCACTTGGTCGGAGTACGGCTCGGCGTTTGTGCCTGAGATGGCGAAGGGTCTAAGCAACAGACTTTGTCCATAGATGACGTGAGTGATAGTCTCAGTACTGTCCCACACGACCCCGAGCAGCTACGAGATCATGAGCAGGAACACAAACGCCCAGCGAGCCCAGTCGTAGAATCCGTACAAGATTTTGGATTTCGAAGCCGCGTGCCGCTGGAGCCGCTGGATCGACGCTGTTGAGACCGTCTTCAGCCACCCGCTGGAATCTTTTTCGAGCGGATGCGGGGCAATTTGCTTGTTTGACGTGTGTTTCATCTCGAAACATTTCGTCTTGGGATGCTTTTGGTGGGAGGATGACCTCGCCCGGGTATCTGCACGCGTGGGTTCTTTTCGAACTGAAGATGGGGTCGCGAACGATTGGTGTCGTGCTGCGAGGCGTTTCCGCCAGACTGTATGCGCTTACACTTACTGACGCACAGTAGTGAGTATTTCGCGTTGACAAGACTCGAAGACGCAAGCAACAAAGGACCAAGACTATTCCGATCCCACGTCCGTCCGTTCATCAGACAGTGAGAGAATCCCGTGAGATCCTGGACGTGCTGCAGCATCAATGTGCTTCGCCTATCCCAGGTGTAACAGCTTGGTTTCATTCTATTCCAACACAAGATGAAACCTCTCGCCTCACAGAGCCGCATTTAGGAAAGACTTTGGCTCTCACCCATCGGCCATTTCGCATTCGACCTCCCTCGAGTCAAAGCTCATTTAACACATACGGCCAAAAAGACAAGAGCGCACCAGTGGCGAAATATAAAAGCGATGCACGTGGTGAAGAAAGCGTTTGAGAGTGCGTCCGAGCGTGAGATGAACCCAATTGCTCCTGGATCGAAAAACCAGCAAGGCCGGCGCGGCGACAAACCAAGGCTGCCGCTCACGAGACGCCAGCTTGCGGGCGCACTCTACAACTGGGTGGCGTGGATCTTCATCATGGTCATGGTGTTCTCGCAATTCCTGGGGATTGTGTGGAACACAGTGGAAACCAACCTGCACGATGTCGAAGGCAGACCTCCAGTACTCGGACCGTACCAGCTCGAAGGACTGGACGACGAACCATACACTGATCGCGTCGTCGCGTGCGTTGAAGAAGGACGATACTACAAGCCCGTTCAGATCAGTGAAGTACTCGCATCGGGGACAGCGCAGGTCGTTGATACGACCGGAGCTTCAGTGAGTGGCTATCGCCTTGTGGAACGCTCTGGGCTCACTTTGCAGCCGTCAACACTTGATGCGTACAGTGACGTGTGCGCGCTGATCGCGACGACGATGGACGCAATCTTCAGCGCGTGCTCTTCACTCGGATACAACGTGACGCAGGACAATCTTCGAGTCGTGAACAGCGTCAACAGCACGACGACGCAGCTGATCCCGAATTCGCTGCCAGTGGTCGTGATGCCGTTTGCCGACAACTCACGCGATCTCCGCTTCGCGGTCCCAGGCTACGACGGCAGCGCGTGCATGTTCCGTCTCTTGGGTAAATACCTAGACAAATCAAAGGCCGCGGGCGTATTTCGTGGTGTAGGCCGCAGTGTCCGCGAATCGAAGACTACAGAGTGGCTCGATCGTCCTGGTGGCGTGTGGAAGAATGGGTGGTACGAAGACCCGACAGGTGCGAAATGGTACTCAGACGTCGTCAGTACTGACCAGAAGTCTATTTACGGTATCCCACAGCGTCAATTCGATACGTTGAAGCATAAGGAGCTCGATTGCATCGGTACCGAGGGCTGCAAGGACCCTGCGGTCGTAGAAAGCTGGGGAGCAAAGTTCAGCACAACCATCCAGTCATTGGCGGTCAACTCGGTGGCTATTTCCAATGGCGAGCGGTTTGGACTCTTCTTCCAGGAAACCTACCAGCACCGAGCCATCCAGAGCATCTACGACTGGGAGACGCTGATTTCAAACACATCGCTGGGAATGCTCTTGGCGCGCTGGATGTTTGCAATGTACGCGCTCCAGAACGGCTACTTCCAGGGCGAGAGCACGTGGTACAATGCCGGGATCGGATGCCTCGCGAGCTCGCGAAGCTTCAACATGCTCCCGATTGTGCTGCTGCCGCGGCTGAAGATTACGCTTTCTGCGTTCTGGAGCGTCGGGTGCGAGTTCGACGGCACACAGAAGGCACTCTCAGAAGCCTGGTTCGTGGTGTACCCTGCGATTCTGGAGCTAATGCTACTGCAGTTCAGTTTGCTCAACATCTTGTCGAAGATCCTGCGTCGACGCATCCCGGATTCACCATTTGGTCCATCTGTCGTGCTCTTTTGCGTGTTGCACTGGCTGCGCATGGACATTGCGAAGTCAGGATCCTTTTTTGGGATTGACGGACGCGTGACACCGATCCTGACCTCGGCAGAGTTTGAAGACTTGCGGCTAATTGACTTTTTCACATCCAAAGCCCCGCTTCGACTCAATGGGAACATCAAGTCGCTCATCATCATCAAGCTCGTGGTGGTGGCGCTGAATTTCGTGCCACTACTGCTTACGAAAAGCACGGATGCGTCGTTGAATGGTCCAGATGGTGAGAAGATCAAGCCTATTGGGATTGAAAAAGCGCTTGCGATTCGAGCGTGCAAGGTCGGTGGCTTGGGGAGGTCCCTGGTGTACGAGTACTCGACGGACATCCAAGCAGCCACAGATAAGAAAACTGACGCGGCGAATCAGAGATCCGGCATCAATAGCTATGAGCTCGTGCGCCTCGGGTACCTTGTGTACGGTGGAGTGTTTCTCATTTCGTTCGAAGACTGGGAGAGTCTCACGATGGTCGCGCCTTTCCAACGATTCTACTACCTGTGGAACAACCGCGTCACGCTGTTTTCGCTTCGCGACGAAGGGAATGGCGCCATGGCCGCGAGTGAGAAGCCCCACATGAGTCGCCTCGACGATCCACGACTCCAAAATCTGCGCTGGTGGAAAATCATGGGTCGTCCGGTCAAGTAGGCAGGCGGACAGTTCGTTGAGACCCTCGTCGATTGTGGCATATGCACCGCTTCAACATTTGATTTGATGTATCTTCACTCCATCCTAAAGCAACAACGCGAATCCACCAAGACTTTGGCTTGTACTGAACTCAGCCGCAAGCCTTGATTTTGCTGCGAAGCTCAATCTTTGGGTGTGGATTATGCGCCAAAATGCTGAATTAGTACCTCGAGATGCGTCTTCTTTGCGATCGATGGACCCTAGATTGGCGCTGTATTAACACAGCACCCATAAAAGAATCGTCCTATTCTTGGTTGGAACCCGAAGGCGTTTGTCTGACCCGTGGAAGCGTGATTAGCTTCATCCACACTCCAGTTGGACAGTACAAACCCCCAGGAGGCGCGATTCGAGATAAAAGCCAGCGCACTGTCCTCCTCACGCGTGCTCCGGTGCTCGCTGCCATGGCATCACGAGCCTTAGTTCGGCCGCTTGGACCTCCGCTGCCGAAAACCAGATCCAGCGACGAAAGCTCAGTCAAGCGTCGCTTCTCCAGATTCTCCAAACTGCCTACGCTTGGGCACTCTGGGCATTCGTCGTCTTCCTCGTCTTTGAGCACCATTTATCTGTCATGAAGGGAACACTATCATCTACCATCAACGTAAATGTTGGACAAGGTCCAGACTTGGGGCTGCACAATATCATCGGAATGGATGGCGAGCCCTTTGTAGACCAAGCCTACGTCTGCGTTGCGCGCGGCCGCGTCTACAAGCCCCCTCCGTCCGAGATGCACTAAGCCGGCCGTCTACAGTGGATATTAGCTCCTCTGACCCTATTGTGAATGGCTGCCGAATGGTTGCACGAGATGAGCTGACCATCGACTTGGCGACAAATCGCACGCGCTGCACGAATATGTGCTACTTCATCGCGGCGAAGATGAACACGATCCTCACCAGTTGTGCAGCCTTAGGGTACAACGTCACGTAAGACAGCGACCTTCGCATCGTCAACGGCGTGAACATATCCACTACCCGGATCATTCGCAACGTGCTGTCGATTGTCTGATCCCGTACTATGACAACGACGTTGCAGCGCACTTCGCGATCCCAGGCTACGACGGCAGTGCATGCGTGTTCCACATCAACAATCTGGGGCAAAGGCAAGTGGTCGACACGCCGCCGATGACAGGCTTGAATCGATCGATTCGAGAGCAGAAGACTGCCGAGTACCTTCAGCGACCAGGAGGAATGTGGCGCAACGGGTGATACGAAGCCTTAACGAGAAATGGCGCGTTGACCTCTTAAGCTCCAACAAGAACACCGAGCTCGGCATTTCCCAGAAGGGGTTCAATATAGCTACCAATATGGAGGTGGATTGTACAATCTCGACAAGCCACTGCGGAAAGCTGCAGTACGTGACGTTGTGGAGAAAGAAGCTTCGAACAAGTGACATCGAGTTGGCCGGCGCTCTGGTGTACGCCTCAAACAGCAATCAGTCCGGACTTTTCATGCACTACGGCGTGGTGGAGCATGTGGTCGAAAGCGGATACGACCTCGAGATGTTCATCTACAACATCTCGCTCGCTTGGCTGCTGTTTCGGTGGACGGTGTCGAACATCGTGTTGTTGAATGGCTATCGCTGCGGCTGGGAAACGGCGCTCGAATTGGCAGGAGTCGGAGTGCTACCGTGTTCACGAGGGTTCCATTTGCTCCTGATCGTGCTGCTACCTCGATTGAAGACCTACTTCGTTGTTCTTGCGACGATCGGCTGCGATTTTGAAGATTCTCAGCGAGCGCTGTCGGACGCTTGGTTTGTGATGTACCCTTCGATCGCGGAGCTCTTGTTCTTCGTCCACAGTCTTCTCAACCTGTGTGTAAAGCTGTTGAAGCGGCGAATGGGCGATGCACTCTTCGGTCCGACTCTGGTCTTCTACTGCTTGCTGCACTGCTTCCGCAGCGATCTTGCCAATTCGCACTGGTTGGAGACCGATGGGTGAGTGACACATTTCGTTATGTCCGCAGAGTTTGAGAGCATGTCAGTGGTGGATTTCCTTCGAAGTGATATCTTGTCACGCCTGAATGGGAACCTGAAGCTGTTGCTGTTCGTCAAGCTGGTCGTGCTGACTTTGAGTATACTACCGCTTTTGCTCTCGAAGGCTATCAATTCGGGAGGGTCATTCTTTATGCAACTTGAAAGTGCACTTGCTCTTCGCATGGAGAGCAATGGCGGACTGGGAACAAAAGCTGCAGCATCTGGCAAATCGACAACCTTATTGGGGTCCAAGCTGCTTCGCCTGGAGTATCTTGTGTACGGAGACGAGTACCTTGCCTCCATAAAAGACTGGATCGCGATGCTGACACTGCAACCTGGTCACTATGTCGGTTCTCTCCGCTCGATTCGTATCATGGTCTTTTCGATCACTCAGAGCGACGAAACTGAGAGATTCTGTGTCGACGCGTGGCCGCTGATCCGCACACTGAACGGCCCTCGCTTGTACAAATGCGGTATCTGGAGAATATCGGAGCGTATTTTCAAATGAACATGATATTTGCTGAGCATTGTGGGTCAACCCAGACTACCCATGTCCTTGCATGGTTAACTGTAAAGGGGTGACAGCAGGTCAAGAACGAGGTGACGAATGCTGCTGGTGAGAGATCTTTTCGTAGTTCTATCCTGGCGAGAACAATGGTGCTTCAAACTCAGCCCTTAGGCTTACACACGAATAGACTCTAGCACGTCGAACTGAGTGAAATCTTATCGCTCATTGGACAAAATGCTCAAAGAGATGTACTACGTACGTCACATCCGAGAAGCCGGAGGGCATGTATGCCGGGTGCACCACGATGGCGGCGTAAATTGTGACGCCACCGAGCAAGTTTGGTGCGGTTCAAACATTCTGATTGCCCGTCTGAGAAGTAGCAAATGCTCCCAGATGTTGCACTCGCGCAAGGTTGGGATGGATTGCCGTCATCCTCGCTGAGAATTCATCGTTAATCTATTCTCAAAACATCAATTTCCGCACTATTTGTGACGTCCTTACTGTTTGCTGTCGACTCGACACTCAACCACCCGCGCTTTGGCTTTCTCACAGCTCCTACGAGCGTACAATATGAAGAGCGTCCTAATGGCGCCAGTGCACACACGAACGCAGCACAGCGACGACGACCTCGTACTCCAGCAGTGTGACAAAAAGCCAAAGCATCCTTCCTGGTTCAGTGTCCTCAACTTCGTGTACAACTGGCTCCTCTGGGGATTTTTTATGATTCCCATCTACACCCAAGCGTTTAGAATCGCGTGAACCAGAGTGGCCGAGCATTTTGACCTCTATTTCGACCGAGACCCGTTACTCGGCGCATACCAAGCCTTCGGGACGAATGACTCTCGATTTACCGATTGGTCATTCGTTTGATCGCTTTAGAGCCGCGTTTACAAAGCCGTGCAGCTCCAAGAAGCGCTCGAGTCTTCCTCTGCGATCGTCGTCGACACATCTAGAAGTGCCATTAACGGCTACCGAATAGTGAAAAGAACCGGCTTCGCAATCAGCGACGTCTCCATGAAAGGCTACAAGAACACATGCGAGCACATTGCTTCGACAATAGACACTATCTTCGACCGCTGTGACGAGTTTGGCTGCAACGTCACCCCCGATTCGTTGTGAGTCGTCGAAGACGGCGGCAGCACAACGATGAAGCACCTTCCAGACACGCTCCCGGTGATTGTGATGCCGTTCCTCGACGACAACCTCTACGCTTGGTACGCGATTCCTGGCTGGGGTGAAAACGCGTGCTTATTCCGCCTCGGCGGCGCGTACGAGACCAAAGGTGCTCCGGACATGAACTTTCGGGGAGTGAACCGGACCGTGCGGAAGCGCAAAAACAGTCGACTTGCTCGGGCGACCTGGTGACGTATGGCGAAACGGATGGTATGAAGACACCGAGGGCAACAAGTGGTGCTCCGAGTTCTCGAGCTCCGGCAAAACGTCACTAGACGTCACGATGAGAGAATTTGATATGCTGGCAAACACCGAGTGCGGTTGCATCGGTACGAACACTTGCGGGAAGATAATCCGTCACGATTTCTGGGCGAACTGCACATAGCTGATGACCCTCTGCCGTACACATCTGTGACGATCATGAACGCCAAGCACTATGGGATTTTCGTATTCGAGGCATCTGTGGAGTGATGAGTCGAGATTGTCTACGGCTTGGACATGATCCTAGTCAATCTGTCCCTTGATGCAATGCTATTTCGTTGGATGGTCGCCAAGGTCGTGATGCTAAACAGCTACAAGTCGGGTGCGATGGAACTCCAGTCGGTCGGCATCGGAATGCTCTCCTGCGCACGTGGGTTCCACTGGCTTCTCATCTTGCTTCTGTCTCGACTCAAGACAAACCTTGCAGTGCTTGCGACGATAGGAGGCGCTTTCGAAGGAGCGCAAGCCTGGTTTTTGGTGTATCCCAGGATCGCGAAGCTCATGTTCTTCGTCCACAACCTTCTCAATCTGATCGCCAAGCTGCTGCATCGAAGAATGAGCGATGCGCTCTTTGCGTGATGGTGTTTACTGTACGCCATGACGACACGCATGAGTGCTATTTTGTCGGCAAGAAACCGATCATCTGCCAAACCAGCGACCCGCGGATGCTGGATTGCAGGCCCTGGGATATCTCTGCATGACCGTTTAGATAGCCTTACTATCAACCATGGATGACACTTTTTCATGTTATCAAAGTACTGGGTGCACGTATGGTCATGAGACGCCATCTAGGATCAGTGGCGTGGAGCAATCTCGCCTGAGTCGTAGAGATCGCGCTCCCTTGATATCAGAAACTCCAACGCTCGACAGATTTCAGCACGACAGTCTTCTGGGGTCTGCTCTAGAGCTCTCTCAACTTGGAGAAGAATCTGTTTCCTTTCTTCCTTTGTGTTCACTGTTCGCCCCTGCTTCACCGAGTGCTGCAGATGAAGCGCATCCAAATCGTTTACGGACAGATCGGTCCACTTTCGCATACTGAACAGAGCATCTTCGCTCAACTGGACTTGGTTTTTAGATCGTTCGTGGTTCAGCTGAAGAGAGCGACCACGCAGGAATCCCTCCCGTCCTGCTCGCCTGGTCGAGCCACAGTGTACAAACACCTCCAACGAGTCGTAGATCGATGCACGAAGCCCGTCCAGCTGGGTGACAGCCTCCGCAATGAGTGTCTCCGTGTCTTCTCTTATTGTCGCCATATGGCGGAGCGCGCTCTCTTTTTGATTCGTCTGGTCGACTTGCATCTGGCGGTTGGTTTGGCTTGCATCAAATAACTTTGTGCGTAGATGTGCGGTCTCAGCCTCCAGCTCGGCCAGTTTGGATTTTTGCGCGATTATTAGCTGCTGCTTCTGTAACGCGCGTCGCTTCAGCGCCTTCACTTCGTCTTGAAGATTGTGATTAGCTGTTGCATTAGCGGACGCTTTCACTGAGCGTCGATCATCTGAAGTAGCCGCTTGCACGGTTTTAGCACCGTCGTTTTGCCCACTGAGGTTCTTCTTCAAGTCACCCAGTTTCAGTCTCAGGTCCGCGTTTTCTGCTCGCAACGTTTTGATTCGAGTCTGGAAACTTGCGTTTCGCTCCTTCTCTGCTTCATTCTCTCTCGCAAGTTGGTACTCGTTCGCCTGACTGGCTTCCACTTGCCGCCTCATGTTCTGGAACATCTGCATTTGCTCCTTTGCCTTCTGGAGGTACTGAGTAGTTTTCTTCTCTCTGCCAGCGAGAAGATCCGCCTTGAGCGTCACTTTTTGCAAATGTGCAGTCAGTTGGGCGATCTTTGTTTTGTTCTGAGTCAAGAGCTCCAACTTGCGCTGAAGCGCCGATCGCAACCTGACAGTCTCATCACCGTTTACATGCAGTTCATCGATCCGCAGCTGCAATTCGTTGCACACTAGGTTGTATCGCGATGAAAGCATCGCAAAGTTTGTCTTGAAGCCCAATACTTCAGCTTTCAGTAGTTCGTTTTTCGTAGTGAGTGCCAATTCTTTCGACATGCGATCCTTCAACTCTGACCTGAGGTCATCGATCTGAAGCTCCAAGCGCCGAGTCGTGTCTTCAAAGTTGCTGTTCTTCAGGAGAGCAGTGCGAAGTTGTTGCTGAAGCTTGGCAGCGCGAATACTCCACATCGGAGTTTCATCGTCAGAAATATCAGCCAACTCTCGTGAGTTTATTTGTCGATGCCTAGGATTTCTTGGGCGGCTGGTTTGTTTGCTAGCTTGTGATACACTGGACTGCGTCCTCGGCGCCAGGTGTTGTGACGGAGTCACGCTTGACGCTCGCCTGACCGCTGAGCTCTTTGCGTTTTTGGTCCACTGCTTGCTTGGCGCTGCCTCGACGACCAGGTTCTTCGATAGCGCAACAATCTTCTCGTAAACGTCTCGTGTGGTGACTTTCTCGTTTCTCGGACTGTCAACAAGCCGCAAGCACTCTTCAACACACGCCGCGAGGAATACAATCCGCTTCTCGCTCTCTTGAGCAGCCTCATCGTTTGACGACTTGAAATCGTTAAACTCCTCCAGTAGCAAAATTTTGAAGTCTTCGAGTTCTCGAACTTTCTTCTCGTATTCTCGGAATGCTTTCGACTCTCGCTCGTGCTGGAGTTGATGTTGTTGCTGGTCGCTTGTCCGAGTTACTTCTACCAGCTCCTCGTGCCTGGTCTTTTCTTCAGCTAGTTGTGTTTCCAGCTCGTGGCCTCGCGTTATGAGCTCTTGGTTCTTCTCGAGCAGCTCAGCTATCCGCGTTGACTCTTCCTCAAAGGTAGCTTCGGTCGATTTCTCACTGACCGTGGTCACATGACTCCGATCTTCTTGACGCTTCTTTTCGGCATCTTCGGTCGCACTCAATTCCGCCTCGAGTCGCGCCTTCTCTTCAATGAGACGCGCGTTGTCACTCTCCAGTTTCTGCAGTCTTTCGTTGACCTGATCCATGTAGCTGTTGAGGTTGTTGATATGTTCAGTCTCGTTCTCGTGCAGCTGTTCGCAATGCTCTTCTTTTGCTTGGCTCAAACGATTCTCCATTTCCAGAAACGCTCTCTGAGATTCGGAATACCGCTCTTTGATTTCGCTCAAGGACTGCAACAGTGCAAGGTTCTCTTGTTCTCTGCTCGCCAGCTGGCTCGACAGTGCCTCAACTTCACCTTGAAGATTTGCCACAGCCACGGCAGCACTCTTCCCGACATCGTGCTCACCATCAGACGGCGCAACTGAAGGCTGAACTGAAGGCTGAATGGCATTTTTTGTCGCTCGATCTTTCTTCGCTGCAGTTCTTCTTTTCAGCTTTCTCAAGAGTTCTCTGTTGTCGTCGGAGAAGGTCTGAAGTTTTTGCTTCGCATCTTTCAGCTTTACGCTGAGCTTTGCGTCTCGGGATGTAAGAGCCGCAATCCTCTCGACATATTCTTCCAGTCGCTGCTCATGTGCGCTTTGATGACGCTACAAAACATAATACCGCAACTATAAGCAAGCTGGTAACAGATCAACACCACGAAGACAGGGCAATAGGTAATCATATCATACCTCCTTCTCCTCCATGAGCCTTTGACCGTGAAGAATGGCTACTGTGCTGCCAGATGCTCCCTGGTTGAGACTGCTTTGTGCGCTCTTCTGGCTGCCTGGGTGAGCAGGAAACGCCGACTCTTCGGAACTTGGTCCAAACTGAGAACTGCATCGAAACTGATGCTGTGTGAAAGGAATCATCTTGCTGTTTTCTTGGACAAGTGCAAGAGAGAGACCTTGGTCTTGACGCAGCACCATACTTGGGAAGTCTGCGGAAATATTCGGACAAGTCGTATCCGCTTCGATGGGATCCAGGGATTCTCTCAATTGAGCGGGGCGCGGGACTGATGAGGTGAACTCTTTTGCAACAACCAACGACCTGGACCCCCTGTTGCCATGCTCCTCAACCAGATGATTTAGATGAAGCGCTGATGATACTTGATCCACGAAACGAGTTGGTAGTTTCTTGAAATCTCCACATACTGAGTCTACCGCGAGTTGTTCCGAGCCTTGGATGTCATCACGTTCACTTTTGTTCTCGCTTCCATTGTGCAAGAGAAGATTTCGTCGTATTTGCAGGTCTTGATTCTGTATTTCAAGCATCCTCAGCTGTATCTCCAAGCATGCCAGACCAGCTCTCGCATCGCTTGAATCAACATTTGTACCATACTGACACTCGAGACCGTCTTCGACTCTGGAAGTCTGTGTGAAAGCGTCCACGACATCTGCTGCAAACCAACCGTCCGAAGAGAGAGCTTCAGATTCTGCCTCTATTGACGTTGCTCTCTTCTGTATTGAGGCTCCATTCACAAGCAGGGCGTGCCTCGCAGCGCCCAACTGTGATTGTAGGAGCTCCAGCTCATCGAGCAGCACCTCGATCTGCTCATGCTGTTCGTCAAGCTGCGTGGTCATGGCCGCAATTTGCTGGTGATGCGCTGGTTTCTCTTGATCGTCTCGACATTGCGTATGGGCATTTGTGGTCGCAACCACCGCAGCAGCAGTAATCGGTGACGTCTGCACCTCTACATCCCGCTTAACGAGCACAATATGCATGCTTTGCAGCTGTCGCTCGAGTGTTTCAATCTGCGCGTCTTTCTGCTGAAGGGTCTGCAAGATCTGACTGCTCTGTAGCTCGCGCTCGAGGTGCGCCGAGTGGATTTGCGCGCGCAGATCCATCGCGAAGTCCGGAAAGACTTCGTCCAGCTCGCCGCTGAGCACGCGCGCATACTTCTGCAGGAAACTAGTCCAGGATGCAGTGTTGTCGATGTTATTACCGCCACCATCGACCTGCGAAGCGTCGATATTTTCATGCCGGAGAGGGTCGCGGACGGCCTCCATTCCTAGATCTTCAACGTCGAAGGGCAACATGGCTCTTCCTTTTGTGTCTCGCTGTGACGATTCGGAGTGTGGACCACCTTAGTGGCATCATCGAGTCTGCGAGGGGAACACGCTGCTTAGTTCTTGTGGACAATCAGACTCTTCATCTTGAAGAGTCCATCGGATTCCACCAGATATCGGCGACACAAGACAGAGAGTAGCACTACCTCGCATCTGCAAGATCAAACCCACGTGTAATTCTTGTGGTTCTCGCGACAGCTTCGCGGCGTTCTGTTCGTGATAGTGATTGGGAAAATAATCTTCCTGCTCAAGTTCAAATACGTACCGTATTTCCTATGAAGAGCAATACACTACAGTGCCGCTCATAAGATTACAGCACCCTCCTTTTTGACCACTTTTTGGTCTGCAGCTCCACAGCCAGTGCGTATTATTGGCTGATATTATGCTATTTTGTGCCAATTGAAGAGACGAATCCGCTCGTTTTTGTTTCATTCGAGTGGATCAAAATTGAAGAAGTTTCTATACAAGCGTGTGGTTTGGACATCTGCTCAGCAGATGACAGGCCAGTGGTAGAAATCCTCGCTGTAGTCGCTACAGGCCCTATCCGGCGCAGAAAATTGGTGCGTGTGCTTACGAGCAGGTGTACTAATGATCCCTAAATTGGTGTGCTCTGATTCTTCTACGTTTGTCTGGAGATGGGGAAGCGTGACGGATCTCTTACAATAGAAAATGGCTCAAAAAATGATCGTAAAAGCACTGTAACATGGAAGAATTGCGTCTCTGAGTGAGATGGAGCCGTGGATCTTGCTTATGCAGCTTCATATGACTCCCTCTAGTACTTCATGCTACTTCCCTGGGCAATAATGACTGAAATACAGCGCCTCTTCATAGAGTTGACGAAGTTGAGAAGGAGCAATTGTGGGATTTGGTCCCGTTCTGATTGAACCGAGTGCTTGAGCTCGGCAACGCTGGTGTACTGCTTTCCATTTGCGTACACTCGCTTCACAAGTCACCCCCAGAGGTTCTCAATCGGGTTGAGATCTGGAGAGTATGTTGGCTACCACATAGTGAGCACAGCCATCTCATCGAGAAAGATCGTGCTTGCGGCGGCAGTGTGGATTGATGCGTTGTCGTGTTGGAAGATGAAGTCGGTTCCGTAGTGTAGATGCGCGAAAGGGAGCAGGTACTCAGGGAGTGTATAGACGTACTTGTTTGCGTCCTGCCGACCGTCAAGAAAAGCGACCTTGCTCACACCTCGTGCACTCATGGCAGCCCAGATTATCAGCGAGCCTTTGCCGCACTATCGACTAATGAAGTCGTCTCTCGTGCCTGACGTCGTACCAGTAATACTGACATCTGTCTGGCCCATCAAGATTAAATTTCTTTTCGTCCGAGAAGACCACAGCGTGCCAGCGCTCCCCTTAGTTGACGTACTGAGCCGCCCACGTGAGACGTGCTGCCTTGTACCCGTCGTTCAGCTTTGGGACCTTCTTCTGCTTCTTGTGCTCGAACAACTGCGAGTCATACAGGTATCTGCAAACTGTACTTGCACTTCTTCGGGGTCTTTTTTTGGCTGGAAAAGCGCGTTGAGATGCTGCTGGAGCTGTGTCGATGGCTTGCCGCCCACGGGCGCCTCGCGAAACAAGGCGTACATCCCTCGGCCGCGACGATAGTTGTTCCAATAGTTCGCTGGGTCTCGCAAAAAGCGCTGCACAACGCGCGGGAACACCCCAGATTTTTTGCGATCGTTCTGTGGCTTCATCATGTTTCTTCAAACGTCATCACCTTCCTTTTTTTCGTCTCGCTTAGGCCTTCACGCTTCCCCATCTCTAGACAAATGTAGAAGAATAATTAGAGCACGCCAATTTAGGAATCATGAAACGGGTACACACCTGGGGTTACACTGTAGTAACCCCAGCCAGCCGAATTCACATTCGTGCAACAATGGCTATCCTTGTGCAACATTGAAGAGGTTGAACCCAAGGTTCGCCGTACTCTGACCCTGGCATTTAAGAAGTGAACCAAAGAGAGACCAAAGAGTCAGGTGCGCGCTTAGCTGCACCTAGAGCCAGCATGACCTGCGGCTCCCCCCATTGGCCATAAAGGCGGACAAATAGCCAATCAAATACGCTGAGCTCGTACATCCAGTCAATCTAGGACTATCTTGATCTAGCTATAGGACATACAAATTCGTAGATAGTGATAACCCGCCATTTGGCTCACAATGAACAGTTACAATTTTCCCCTTTTCAATCAAATGGTGAAAACCCAAGCCTTCTACCCACGTTGCTCTGTTCAAACAGACAATAGGACCGCAAAGGTATTGCAGGTCTGCCACGTCACGACTCCTTGTGGAAGGTGTTCATCGCACGCTTTCTCACTCTGTGCTCTGTGCTGCGTAACTCGGGTACGCCCGGTTACACTATCGCTTGGATGTTGGAAGCCGTAACTATCTAATACTCGCTTTGCTTCGTGGATTTGACTCTTTTGCAATAGAAACATGCATCAGATCTGACATACACAGCATTCTGAACCCTGCTTCTCAATTCTCTTTGCACTGTTTCATCAATTATCGCTTACAAATTTGCAAAATTTGTTGAGACATTGTGCTCCCACATACAAATTTTGAGTGGTTTTCGGCATTGCTTTTGATATTCACCATTTTGATTTCCAAAGAAATGCCAAATTGTGGTGGTGGGGCAACATCGGTCATCGCGATGCTGAAAAAACAAAAGTGATTGCGACGCAGAGCAGCTCGATGGCAGCGAGCCTTCTGCTCACAACCTTCAAGCTGTTTCCCTGTGAAGATGTCGTATATGAGCTCCTTCTTTCTTAGAAGATCGCTCAAAACGATCACTTTAGCTAAAACTGCCCAGATTGTTCGGTTTCACGCCAGCCTTTCTGGTCGGATCTACTATTTCGATCGTTTTACCGCGGATCGGATCAGTTGGGGTGTGGTGCACAGAAGATGCAGTGGATACAGTTGCACAAGAGTTTCAGCAAATCCATTTGTATCCACTATAAATAATTCAGCGTTCAGCGACCAGAAATCGTCATCAAAAAGCATAACCATGTCCTTTATTGAGGGTTTGCGCTGTAACAGCAATGGCGTTGATAAGACTGGATGCAAATCTTCCACA
The DNA here is from genome assembly GCA_038051095.1 of Globisporangium irregulare. Lineage (NCBI taxonomy): Eukaryota > Oomycota > Peronosporomycetes > Pythiales > Pythiaceae > Globisporangium > Globisporangium irregulare. Next base: position 15,213 of record JALBZZ010000282.1, read on the forward strand.
AGAAAAATGTTCATTTTGCACCACCTTTTTGCCAATATATATGAAATGCACAATACAGTATAGGCAGCAGGTCCGGCATTCTTCACTTTAAATGCCAAATTCTCGATGTCGAAACTCTTTTCTCGTGGCGCTCCATCCCACCAAAAAAGGTGGCGAAGGTGAGACGAGTCTCGGGCTTCACAGTCGTTTCTTTTACCTCGGGTGGAGAAACGTGAGACGAGAGCGTGTGAGAATCGAAGAAACATGAGCGGTGACAAATGCGAAAATAGGCATGAATTGCAACGGCGGCCGTTCGAAGTCTTCAGGACTCAGCACTGTTTTGATAACTGAACTCTCGCGCGTAGCCGATTCGGAGCTTATGACCACCCAAGCGCAAGCGAAATTCTATGAACAATTACTCTGCTACCAGAGCATCAGAACCACAAGACTACGTAGAATATAATGTGCATGGAGCAATCTTGTAGCAGGCGGGTTTTGTCGTGGGTCAATCAAACCGTAGTTGCTTGAAGCGAGAGAGAGGGGGAGAAATGAATGACCTTGGGAAGTTTCGAACTGACTCGAGCGTAGAAATACCGAAGGGGGGAACTAATCAATACTCACCGCGATCATGAAACCAACATTTGATTTGCTGGCTTTTCGTGCTTCCAGCAGCCAAGCACTATGTTTTATACATGCGGCCATGAGCCAGATGCCCAGCGGTCAAGCATTTCCCCCTCTTCCCACCGAAGCAGTGGAGGCACTCTGTTTGGCGATAGATGGAGAGCAAATTACCTGCGCACGCAAGTGTAGGGGCGTCCCATGTGTGCGATCGTCTGCAGCGAGGAAAACAATTAATCGAACGCTGGTAGATACATACTCTGAATGACGTAAGGCTGAGACTCCGCTTGGAGATCCAGTTTTCGTTTTGTCTCCAAAATTCAACATCTCAAATAGCACAGGGTGGTTTCTTCGAGCACATTGAGATAATGTGTATCTGCGATGTTTCCTTGTGGCGTTTGTGTCCCCATTCACAAACCAATCCTGCATTCAGGACGCAAGACCCCGCCTCTTCAAGTTTAGCGATGAGCAGCAGCAAGCGTCGTATAATTCCATCGGACATCACCAAAGTCGCTGTCCTACCACACCCAGAGCGGACAGCGCCGCCCAGGCAAGCAGGACCTCGACAGCCGCTTCGCTGGTGGAAAGTGCCCGTTGGAATATACAACTGGGCACTATGGTTCTTCGTCGTCACGGTCGTGCTCTCCCAGTTCCTCGGAATTGTATCGAATTCCACCAAGTCGGTCATGTACAACGACTTTGGTCAAAGTCCCTTGCTCGGCACATCCTCAATCTCTGGCGACAACGACGATCCATACTCGGATCGGATGATTGTGTGCAAGCTGCGCGGGCGACTCTACAAGCCAGCTCTGGTCAGCGCAGTTCTGGCAGAACCTAGCACGGTTCTGGTCGACTCCGACGGATTGGCCATCAACGGGTATCGCGTGATCAAGAGGAACACGGCAACCCTTACGTCGGACGCCTACGCATTGTACAGCAACACCTGCGACGAGATCGCCGCTACGCTGGATGCGATCTTGGACAGCTGTACGGCACTGGGCTATAACGTCACGCGCGACAACCTTCGCGTCGTCGATGATCTCGACAGCTCGAAGATGTATTTGATCCCCAACTCACTGCCAGTCCTCGTCATGCCGTACTGGGACAACTCTCCGTATCCTCATTATGCGATCCCAGGGTGGGATGGAAGTGCGTGCACCTTTCGCCTCACAGGGAAATACCAATCGCAGGCATACTCGACTTCCACCATGTTTGGCCCTGATCGATCCGTTCGCGAGAGTAAGACTGCAGAGTGGTTGAAGCACTCGGGAGGTGTGTGGAAGAACGGCTGGTACGAAGATCTCACGGGTGCGAAGTGGTATTCGGACATCGCGACGACGGACTTGCACGATCCGTACGGTATCAACCAGAGACTCTTCGATACGATCAGCAACCAAGAGCGAAACCTCTCGCATTCGACCGATTTCGTTGATTTGCCGGTGACGACATGGTGGGGAGACAAGCTCAGCGTGACTGATACAGCGCACGACCTCGTCTCGATCGTGGTCTCGAATGGCTTTCGCCAGGGACTGTTTGTGTTCCGGAACTCGCCGGTCCGAGTTGTGAAGTGCGCGTACGACCTCGAGACGTTCATCTCGAACGCGTCAATGGCAGTGCTCTTGCTTCGGTGGGTGGTGGTGATGCTGATTCTGCAGTCCAGCTACTGGCGGCATAAGTGCAGCCAACTGGAAAGCGCTGGTATCGGCTGTCTGTCCAGCTCCAGGACCTTCCTTCTATTCCCGGTCGTTCTGCTCCCGCGTCTCAAGCAGTCACTGACCGCGTTCTTCACAGTGGGATGCTTCTTTGAGGGCGAGCAAATGGTGTTCTCGGAAGCGTGGTTTGTGATCTACCCTGGGATCGTCGAGTTCGTGCTGCTCTATTTCAGCCTCCTGAATCTGCTCGCGCGGTATTTCTCGCGACGGATGACCGATATCTTCTTCGGTCCGACACTCACTTGTTTCTGCTTGATGCACTACCTGCGGGTCGACATCGGTCAATCGGACTGGTTTGGTATCGACGGTCGTGTCAGTCCAGTCTTCAGCGCGAAAGATTTTGAGGATCTCAAGCTCTTGGATTTTGTCTCGACCGACGTCGCACTGAGAATCAACGGCAACATTCTCTCGATCTTTGTGATCAAGATGGTAGTTATCGGGCTCAACCTGCTGCCATTGTTCTTCGCAACAAGAACGTCGTCCAAATCTCCGATGGCAAAGCGCTACCCGCCTTGCCAGATCGAGAAAGCGCTCGCGATTCGAGCGTGCTGCATCGGAGGTTTGGGTCCCACATCGTACTATCACGAAATCACCTCGGTTCTACCTCAAGATAACACAACTGCAGCAGTTCCTACCTTCACGGTCAACAGCTACGAGCTTCTCCGGATGGGCTACATCGTCCTTGGAGACAAGTTCTTGATCACGCTTGTGGAGTGGGTGTATTATTGCTACTATGGAGGGCTGGGCAGCACCAGATACCCGTCCAACTGCCGCCTCTTGCTCTTCCGCGCTGAGGAAAAATCGGGAGGGTACGCTGTCGTGGGGCCTCCTGCGTTCGTGCGCGTCCGTGATTCTCGGTTGCAGAATGTGCGCTTTTGGCAGGTGAGCGCTGTTCCATTTGAATAGAAAGCATACAAGTTCATTGAAAAACCGGCTCAAAGCTTTGCACACTCGAGGCCAACGATGTAGGTCCTGGAAACGATAGAGTAAATACATTCTCACTCACTCGTAAGTAGGTCTAAAGTCATGTAAGAAGCGTCGCAGAGTCTGATTGGTACAATCGGAGGTCCTTCCCCCTCGAGGTATTTGACAGCGTTCAGCGGTAGTGCCCGTGCGTGGAGAGTACGCACACAGCTGGTTGATATTCAGGGCATTGCCCTTTTTCGCATGATCAAAGGTATGTATAGGTCCGCAGTGTTGTCTAGAACTTGTGACCGCGGATGCCCGCAGCACGTTCAGGGCTGACTGGCAACGAAAGGCTCCTGGGTAAGAGGTCGTTGACGAAATGACCCAGCATGGACACCTCAATAAGTTTCCTTGAGAGAGGGGTCCTGGCTAACTTTAGTGATGTCGAGGAACGAATTGCACTAGCAGGTGTTGTAAAAGCAAGGAAACAAGCTGCATGCGTATGAACACCGTCACCAAGTCATTGGCAATGCGTCCGCGGCCTACCGTCCGTGTCGTTCCCGTGGAGCTACTGGCTGCGCGAACCCAAGGAGGGAAGAACCTACGAGCGCTACTCACCTTCGGATAAGGCTGCGCACTCTGAATATTCATCTTGAGTATCATATTTAGCCAAGGACTTGGCATGATCTGGTCGTCAACAACTCCAATTCACGAGCTTTACTTTGGCCAATACATCTTACTGGGGCTGGGTGACATCGTTGACTCTAACGACATCCCGTTCACGGACCGGTTGTTCGTTTGCTCTTGCTGTGGCCGGTGTACAAGCCACTCTCGTTACAAGAAGCTTTGGGGGAGCCTACGACCACTATCGTTGCTGATTTAGCGACGAGCACCATCAACGGATACCGAGCGGCGAAGCGGAATGCAGTACGCATGCAGTATGAAAGCACGTGCAACCTGATCGCTTCCACTATTGAGGACTTACTCGACCATTGCGAGAACCTTGGCTACAACGTCACCCGAGATAGTCTTCAAATTGTGGACGACGACTCCAACATCACCAGTAAGACGACGAAGATCCTCCCAACCTCGCTGCCAGTGCTCGTGATGCCGTTCTCCGACAACTCGCTTTACTCCAGGTACACGATTCCCGGTTGGGATGGCAGCGCGTGCGTGTTCCGGCTTCATGGCGCCTACAAGACCAAAAGGCTGCCGTATCTGGTGATGCGAGCACTGGACCGAACAGTTTGTGAAGCAAAGATAGCCAAGTTCCTTGATCGCCCTGAGAGAGTGTGGAGAAACAGTTGGTATGAAGACCGAGAAGGCATGCGGTGGTTCTTCAACTTCTCGAGCATGGCAAACACCTCGCTGGATATCATCGCGAGGGAGTTTGACATGCTCAAAAATGTGGAGCGCGACTGTCTGAACACAAATCTCTGTGGGAAGACGAGCCGAACGGAGCAGTGAGGAGCCAAGCTCTCTACGACAAGCAACCAGCTAATGTTCACCACGCTAGTGGTTTCAGGCGACAGCCACTTTGGTCTGTTCATGCACCGCGGTTTCTCCCGGGTGGTGATCGAGAACATACAGAACCTGGACGTGCTGATCGCAAATTTCACGCTTGAGCTCTTGCTGGTCCGATGGACGGTCGTGCTGGTCGTGTTGTTTCGAGGGTACCACCTTGGGGCCACAAAGCTGCAGTCTGTCGACATTAGTGTCCTCTCGCGCTCGCGGGGCTTTAATTGGCTCCCGTCCTTCTGCTGCCAAGAGCGAAGACGATCGGTTGCACGTTTGAAGGATCGCAGAAAGCGCTCGGAGACGCTTGGCTGGGCATGTACCCTGGCATCGCAGAGGTTGTCGTCGTTTACTACAGTCTTCTCAACCTGGTCACAAAACCTCTGCGCCGAAGAATGAGTGACGCGCTCTTCGGACCTACTCTGTTGTTCTTCTGTTTGTTGCACTGGTCTGGTCTCGAATCGACTTGGCGCAGTCTGGCTGGTTCGAGTTCGACGGTCGCGTTACGACCATAGTGACGTCGGCCGAGTTTGAGCGCGTTTCGATCATCGACTTTTTCACTAACGGCATCGCCATCCGGCTAAGCGGTAACGCGCGATCCTTGTTTCTGATCAAGTTTGGTGTATTGGCACTCAATTTGCTACCGCTGCTCTGGTCCACGCGAATCGCATCTGCGAGACGAACCGATGCGGAAAACGCTCTGGCGCTGCATTTGTCTTGTAGCGGTGGACTGAAGGTATTCGCAGTACCAGATCAGTTTCGCATGAAAAGCACTTCAACACAGGATGATCCGCAGAGGACGACAGTTCTCTCGGGCTACGAGCTGATGCGTCTCGGATACCTCGTCCTGGGCGATGGCTATCTCATCTCCATCAACGACTGGTACCTGGTAGCGATGATGAGGTGTGGTCAGCTCGGTCGGCTGTCGAAGACACTGCGCGTGATGGTATTCCTAGTAACTCCTGAACCGGGAGGCCAACTCCACACTGTAGCGAAGAAGCCGCTACTCTGTCGATCGAACCACCCCAGGTATCGAAATCTGCCGCGTGGGATATCTCGACCAAGCATTTTTGACGAGACGGAGCCACTAAACACTCAAATGATGTTCAGATCTTCTCAAATGGTATTCATGTTGTGCTCACACGAAATGCCCAAATGGTGTTGACGATCACCAAGTGATCATGGTATGTTGATCTTGCTAAAAAAACACACACACACAATGTGATATTCAAGCAAAATCAGCAAATAGTTGACCTTCGGAGTTGTGTCACAATGACAGTGTGCGAACTTTATCAAGTGTCGATTTAACGAATGCCCAAGACAGACAAACTTACTGTTCTTTCTATACAAGAAGTTTTGTCTTGTTTAGTTCATGAATCCCCTCAAGAGAGCTGTCAAAGTACTTCTGACTATGAGAAATTTAGCTTTTGTGAGTGGTTTTTAAAATTATTTCAAGCAAGATCCATTTTTTCCTTACAGGCTCTTTTCTGTTTGAAAATCCTCTTTATGATACGCAAGCGCCACCAGATTCTAATACCAAACGCCACAAGATTCCATTTGTTTTTTCCAACGTAAAGACCCTAATTATTGGAATCGCATGGCAGTTATGCATTATAAGTGGAGCTTGCAATAATAAAACGATTTCAGTGCCAGTCGGCTTTACGAGAATACATTCCCGTAGAATCGGTTCTAGAAAATTCACCTAAACGTTGACAATACACCCATTGGTCGGTATTTTTGGTCTGGGCGACAATGCGAAACTCACAATGCAAGTAAATATCGACAATGTAATCAGCGATACGACAAAGCCTTTGAAGACGAGTGAGAAGCCACCAAGCAGAAGAAGCGCTGTGTGGGCTGATGGCGACGGAGGCGTCGCACAAGCAGACCCAAGTGACAGAACGCAAACGCAAGCAGCCGGAGGAGAAGAGCGAAGATACAGACGCGCAGGCACAGCTCCCGTTCACGAAGAAGAAGGTGACGAAGAGCAAGGCCAAGCAGAGACAGCAGCCGAAGCCCCGCAAGGTTGAAGTTGCCCAAGCGCCACAGCAGAAGAAGCGCAAGGGAAAACAGCGGCAGCGCCACGCGCAAGAACAACAGCAAGCGCAGCACCAGCAAGAACCACAGAAGCCCAAGAGCTCAAACAGCACTACTACGAACACTACGCATACTACCGCCGTGATGGAGCAGCTCGAGTCGGACGACTACTTTGAGGTGCTCGGGCTCGCGCGCAGTGCGACCGAAGGCGACGTGAAGAAGGCGTACCGTCGACTGGCAGTGCTCTGGCATCCGGACAAGAATCGTACGCACCCAAAGGCGGAGGAGTACTTCAAGAAGATCGGCGAGGCGTATGCTGTGCTGATCGACGCGGAGCAGCGCAAGGTGTATGAGCGGTATGGGAAAGGGGGGCTCGGAGGCAATGGCGGTGGTGGTGCGAGTCCAAGCGGCGCTGGCGATGATCCTTTCTTCAGTGACCACTTTGGCTTTGGGGTTGGTGGTAGACATGGTCGGCATGCGGGCTTCTCAGCACGACATGCGCGCGACATCTTTGAAGCGTTCTTTGGCGGAATGGACCCGTTTGAAGAGCTCTTCCAAGATGGACCGAATGGCGGCGGCAGGCGTCGTCAGAGTCGCAACCGCAATGCGAACGAGTGGGATCCGATGGGCTTTGGCGGCAGCATGGGCTTCAGTGGAATGGGTGGAGGCATGGGCATGGGCATGGGCATGGGCATGCGTGGCGGCGGACTCGGCGGCATGATGATGATGGACTCGTTCTTCGGCGGCGGTGGCACGGAAATGAACATGGGCGGATTCGCAGACTTTGGCTCGTTCAGTGGTGGTGACAGCAGCTTCTCGTCCAGTTCGAGCTCGTCGACGTTCACAGACCGCAATGGCCACGTGGTGACGAAGAAGACCACGACCACGGTGGACGCGAACGGCCGCTCCGAGACCGTCACAGAGGAGTTCCGGAACGGCAAACTGGTGAGCTCGACGTCGTCATCAACGAATCGCCTCGCAGACGCTGGCAGGATGCAGATGCAGCTGGAAGGAAATGGTGGAAATAGTGTAAGGGATTCTGCGTCGTCGGCGGCTGGAGCGGCGACTGTGCCTCCACGTCGCCTCTCGTCGAGCAGCTCTCGCAAGAGGTTCTGAGGTAGCAGCAGCTACTGTCACTCGGAGCATGACGGCAGCATATCCACATATCTATCGGCTGTATCTGTTTTCCTTGGCGCGTCATGTCCGTGTCTCCTTGCATAGACTTATAAGGATCGATAATGAAGCAAGCCCTCAGCTGAATCATATCCAGATACCAATTCCTTGCTCTTGTTTGGCAGACCAGCTTCAATTTTGATAACAAAAGCGACATTTTACCTTTCGCTTACTGAAAATTTACCATTTCAAAATTTCAACATCCAGCCAAAAGCCAAATGGCAACCAGTGAGCTGCTTGGGAATGCGAGTGCAGGTGATGCGAGCGTGCTGGTGACCGCAAAGCTTGCTCGTGCGCTGCCGGCCGCTTGCTGCGGCGCCTACGCGACGAAAGAGCGCTCGCCATGGGTGCTATCTGTGCGCGTGCTCCAGACGAAGAGCGACGCGGATTTGACGCAGCTCAAATGGCACTGTCGTCACTCAGTAACAGCGTCAAAGCAATGGCACACGCAGTGGTTTGACGCGCATGATGTGTGTTGTGTGAAGAAAGCTGCGGATGCAAACGCTGTGTTAGGTCGCGGTCCGCACGAGCAACCGTTCGAGGTCGAGAACGAGAACCGTGTCGAGCTCTGGACGAGCCCCGCGCTCGGCCGCTTCACGCTCGCGAAGCAGCACATCGCAGCGGGTCAGTGCGCGCTCAAGGCGACGGCGTTCGCGGTGGTCGTCAAGCAGCAGCTGGCGCGCAAGCGCTGCCACTGGTGCTTTGGGGTTCTCACCAAGAAGGCATTCCAGTGCGGCGACTGCAAGTTCGCGCTCTACTGCTCGCGCGACTGCCTCGACGCGGACGAGGTGCTCCACGGCTTCCAGTGCCGCACGCTCGAGCAGCTTGCAGACGACAACAGTAGCAGCAGCAACCGAGCGGAGATGGCGCAACTCAAGGCGTCATGGGAGACAGTGGGGATCGACACGGAGACTCTGCGCCTCACGCTTGCGGTGCTGAGCATGGAGAACTTTGTGCGAACAACGACGCCACTGGCTCAACTCGTGACCAACAGCAGCAGCGCTCGCAAGAACAAGCAGATACTCGCTCAGGTCGCAAGCTTCCTTGTCGCTGGCATCACCAGTGCTAACAACAGCCAGTCAGATCACTTAGCACAAGTCGCCACGCTGTCCCATGTGCGGCAAACGCTTGAGCGCGTCCAGAGCAACGCGCATCCGTTGTGTCTCGATGGGATGACTACTGTGGGCGTGGGCGTCTTCCCCGAGGCTGCGATGGCGCTCAACCACTCGTGCTTGCCGAACATCGTCCCGAGCTTCGACACGACGACGCGCACGCTGGCGTTCCATGCGATCCGAGATATCGCGCCGGGCCACGCGGTGGAGTACGCGTACATCGACTTGTTCCAGGCGACGGCGAGGCGGCAGGAGGCGCTCGCGGACGGCTTTAGCTTCGCGTGCTCTTGCTGGCGCTGCGCGAACGAGCCCCAGGCGCGGCCGTTGTCACCCAAGGAGGAGGAAGAAGAGTCGGTTGTAATGAGGCAGCTCCTGCAGCTGCACTCAAGCGACCAACTTCATCGTAATCACCATTCGCAGCAGCAGAGTTTACTGGCCGAAGAGCTCTTCCGTCGCCACCGAGGCATCTTGGAGCGCAGTCCCGAAATGCTGTTTGCGTACCACATGCTGCAGATGAAGCACGCGGCGTCCGAGCGCAGGTGGCCGCGCGTGATCAGCATGGCTGAGACACTCATGAACATGTGGAGCGCGCTGGCGCTGCCGCGAGTATACCCGACAATGGAGGTTTTGCATCTTCAAGTGCAAATCGCAGCAGAGCAGGCGGGGAACACAGCGCGGGCGGCGCTGGCAAAAGCGCGCATCCTGGAGATCCGGCGCATTTGCGGCTACGACAGATACACGGAGGGTTGATTAGAGCAAGGCCTTTTGCTAATATGACTGGTTTTGTTTGTTGCTTTTTTCATCACTTTATATACCATACACATGCTACTATTTAGCTATTCTTTATATCATCACCCACCCACACGAAGAAACAGGACTTACATACGCGCGCTTGATCGATCCCTTCTCTTATCATCATCACTCTCTTCATCATTATCATCATCATCATCATACCTACGCAGAGACAAAGACACTTGGACTAAGGCTCGTTCGTCACGTCCTTCACGTCGCTGGACTTGACGGGTGATGCCGTCAGCACGCTGCTGCTCTCCGTGGGCGACTCAACGTGCTTGAGCGAGCCCACGGTCGTCAGCGCCGGATCCGCGACGGTCTCCACCACCGTCACGACTTCGTCCGAGCCCGTCGAGCTCAGCGACGCCGAGGACACCGAGAGCCCAAAGTCGGTCGCGCGGTCCGGACGCAGCAGACTGATGTCAAACTGCGAGTCGGCGGACGTCAGGAACGTCTCAATCTCAGCGTCGGCGACCGACAGCGCGGCTGATGGAGACGCTTCGTCCTCCTCATCCTCTGCCTGCTCTCCTTCTCCATCCTCTTCTTCGTCACCTTCAAATTCCGGCTCGTCGCCCGCGGTCGAGCTCTCGTCCATAAAGTTGAACGCAAAGTCGCCAAACAGCTCGCTAGTCGAGCTCTTCACGGACGCCGGTGTGTCCACGGGAACCTCGATCGTGTTCATGTACGTGTCGAAGATGTCGGCGGTTTTGTACTCCTTCGCGTGGCTCTTCATGAGCTCCTCCTGGCCCTCAAACGTCTCCTGGCGGAGCGCGACCTTGTCCCAGTCGAGACTGCCGAACCACGGGTGGTTCTTGATGTGCGTGAAGCCGTTCTCGCCGCAGCCGAGACGGTCGTCCTCGTTCTTCGTGAGCAACTTGGACACAAAGTCTTTAGCGTCCTCCGTGAACCGCGGCGAGAACTTGAGGTCCACGTTCACGATGCGCTCCTTGATCAGCTTGTTCGTCTTGGCGTTGAACGGCGTGCGGCCATCGATCATCTCGTACACCATCACACCGAGCGCCCACCAGTCCACCGCGCGTGAGTACGACTTGCCGCTGAACACCTCGGGCGCCATCATCTGGTACGTGCCCACGAACGTGGACGTGCGCGCGTCCTCCGGCATGTTCTCCTTCGACATACCAAAGTCTGTCAGCGCCACGTGGCCGTCCGAGTCCACAAGCACGTTCTCAAGCTTCAGGTCACGATAAATAATGTCGTTCTCGTGCAAGTGGCGGATCGCGAGCGCCACCTCGGCCGTGTACAGCCGTGTACGGTCCTCAGTGAACCGGCGCGCGAGGCGCATCTGGTCCAGCAGGTTGCCACCCGGGTAGTATTTGGACAGCAGGTACAGCTTGGACTCGTTCTGGAACGCGTAGCAGAGCGTCGCCACGTACGTGTGGTTGGTGCGGTCGAGGATGCGGCGCTCGGCGTTTGTGGCCTCCACGAGCCCGCGCTGGATTACCAGCTTCTTGCGGATCGCCTTCATGGCGTAGAAGCCGCCCTCGTCCGAGCCGTGGTTCTTGCGCACAAGCTTCACGCGGCCACACGCGCCGCGGCCGATGAGCTTGATGATCTCAAAGTCCCGCAGTGACACGGGCTCGTCGCCCGACGGCTTGATGAACACGCTCAGACGCTCTTCCTTCGCGGCCGCGGCCGTCGGACTGTTGTGCGGCTTGGCGCTCTTGTTCTTGCGACGCGGATCAATCAGGCACGGCAGGTTCTGGCACAGCGAGCAGACGCGCCAGCTGCCGAACGCCGGGACGAACTTGTCCTCGCAGCACTTGGAGCAGTGCTTTACCTCGCACCACGTGCACGGGATGCGGCGGTTGAGCACACCGAGCTTGCGATGGCAGATACCGCACGAGCTGATCTTCGTGTCGTTGACCGTGATCCCCGAGGCTTCACCGCAGCGAGCCGCAAACGAGCCAAAGACCGACGACATCACGATCTCCAGCGCCCACGCGCCGCTGCTGCCCTGCACGTTCATGGGTACGACGCCCGCGGAGATGCATACACAGCCGTGACGCGCCTCGCCCTTCGGGATCTTGATGCCGACCTCGATCTCAGATGACAGGATCCACGCGACCGCGCGTCGCGCCAAGATGCGACGCGCGAAATACGTGTCGCTCTCCGAGACGTAGTGGCTCGGCTCAACGAGCGCGAGTGCCTTGACGCGGTCCTGCACGATGCCCTGGCCGTTGTCGTGGTTCAGCAGGTGCTTGACGTACTGGCAGCCGCGCGAGAACGCGATCACAAAGATGTCGCTATCGAGCGGTGCGATGAGCTGGTCCCACGCCTGCTCCACGTGGTTGCTCGGGTGGCAGACCTGCGCAGCCGGATTCATGATGACCACACCATAGTTCTCGGCTAGCGCTTTCTTTAGGTACGAGATCATGGAGCCGCTGTTATCGTTCGCGCTCGTCTGCTGCATGCAGATACTGCGCGACCAGATGCCGGCCTCGCGGTACGGCACGATCACCAGCACGCGCTTCTTGCTCTGGTAGTAGGGCGACACGTACACCGTACCCTTGGCGCAGTCGCTGCAGTCGCTCTCGGACGCCTTGGAGGACGGCTTGAGTCCGTAGAGGTAGCCGCGTTTGGTCGAGTTCATGGAGCCCCAGACCTCGTCGCCGACTACCTGGCGCACCTCGTCCGAGTAGGATGACTGTGGGGACCCGCCACCGTTCGAGGGCAGCGAGCTGGACAGCGGGATGTTGATGGCGCCGCTGCTAATCGAGTCCGCAGACGAGGCCGTGGACGTCTGTGAGATGCCGTCGAGAGCCTCGTCGCCCGTGGCCACGACGATCTCCTTGAAGCCGAGCTCGCGCTTGATCTGCTGCTGGATGGTTTGGATCATGTTGTCCACGAACGCGCACGTCTCCTCGGTGGACGACTCGCGCGACAGAAAGGAGCCCGAGCGCATGGACCCGCGGCGCGACATGGACGACACGAGCTGCGGCGGGTGCATCGTGGGGAGCATGCTGGGTGAGTGGGAGCTCTTCTTACGACTGAACGAGAAGGACGCGCTGCGGCTCTTGCTGCGGCGGCCCGAGGACGGCGGCGGCGGCGCGTCCGCTTCGACGGAGGGTGACGACAGGTCCGGAATGGTGGAGTGGGGGAGGTTGGGGGAGCGAGCGATGATGGCTCACTCACACCTCTTCTCTCTCAAACAGGAAGGAAGGAAGGACGGGATGGAGGGAGGGAGAGCGACAGGGAGAGGCCGAACGACGGACGGACGGACGGACGGACGGACTGGTGTGTTGTGTGCGTGTCGACTGGGATGAGCGAGGAGCGGAAGGGACTGATGCTCGCTGTGCTGGACCTACGACCGCTGACGCTCGATGAGATGGTTCCTATATATCTGCACGAGGCAGGATCTATTTCCGCACTCAGACAAGACCTGGCTCTGACTGAGGACGCGGATCTGCGGACGAAACGCTCGCTTGGCCACTTGCTTTCTTCCCTGCTGCTGGGTTGGGTTGGGTTGGGTTGGTCTTCTGTCGCCGCGTGAGACTGAAAGTGCGCACGGACGGACAAACGGACGGACTGTTGTTGTTTGGCGCAAGCAGAGGGTGAGACTGAGAGGGCCAAACTTTGAATTGTAGCTGGTGGCGTCGTCAGGACGTTTGCTATTATGCCTTGCAGTAGCAAGTGTGCTGTGGATCTTGATCAGATGGGCAAAACAAAACAAAGCAAGTCATCCCCGAATCCCAAAAATCACGCACAAATTGTCTTGAAAAGAATAGGCGAAGGAGAAAAACAGAACAAAAAGGATGCAGAAAAAGACACTCGCCGGTCCCTCCAGCCACGCACCTATACTGAAGGCAAGTGAAAGAGAGTCAGCCGCGCTCTGGATGGCAACACGAGAGCAGGTGGGACGGGGATTCGGGGTGCACTCTCCCTTTGATCACCGATGTGATTGGCCAAAATAAGGTTGAGGATGGGCGATATCACTGCGATTGGCCAAAAACGACTACAGTGAGATAAAGCACCAACATGTTTCTTTATTGCACGCACACAGAAACGAGCCACAACGGAGTTGCTGTTTGAGGGTGGTGGCCGTAAATTGCAAAAAGAGCCATGACAAGAAAGATCCTGTTTGCTAGTGTGAGCCAACTTGTTCTGCTGCAAATGAACGGCATTCGATATTTTGCGCTCTCTGGGCGGAGGCGACGTAATCCCCAGGCGCGCAACAAGCCAAGCAAAACAAAAAACAAAAACATGCTTCGTACTTTAGAGGGAGTTGCTCCCTCTCACTATGAAGCAACAAGAACACCAACAAACCAGAAGCTGGCTCTTGTGGGTGGTGTTAAAAGCCGCGTGTCTATGTCTATCTGCTTGTTGCAACATGAAATATTGTATGAAATGGAAAAATATGAAACAGACTCTTTTTTTTCGGATTGTTGAGAAGCGCTTTGTGCGCTGAAGACCACGGTTTCATACTGTACGAAAGATCCCAATCCAAACTGAAACGTGTCGCAGTGATGCAGGCTCGTCAGTCAAGGTCAGGGCGAGCGAGACGCACAGTTCCGCTTCGGATTCCTCCGCAGTAAACACACGCACAAATGCGCCTGAACGCCCTGTTTGTTTTGCCATCTTGGTGCGTTTGCTGCTCAAAGTATGGTTAGCTGGCTCGGATTGCGTGGCGTCACTCGCGTTTGCTAATCCCCCTCATTGCGCAACTGACGGCTGTGATTGGCTGATCCGCTGCTGACGAGGGCAACAACAAACTTCTCGATGCGATACAGTTGGCATTCGATTAACTACATTTTTCTAACTGCACAATCGACAATAAATGCTTCACAATAGTGTGTGAGGCATGCCAAATACGATAGATACCCTTATATATATATATGCATCGTGCGAGATGACAAGCATGTCCAGCAAATGCTGAAATGACATGGAAAGCGATCTTCGATGGCTCTTCGCTTTTGATGCTCCCCTTTCAAAGCTTGGACGCGTCACTCACATTGGATTTGATTTAATATGAGCATGAGCACAGCAAAGGTGGCTACGAAATGCGTAGCCAGCCTCCCCGCCGCATCCCCATTTTTGCATTCGTCGTCTTCGAGCAGGTGCGCTTCTTCCTTCGATGAAAACAGGCTCCTCCTTCAAGGTCCATTCTCAAAACGCAATTCCAGGAAAAAGAACCGAAAATCGAAAAGGACGGACCAAACAACAAAATAGTTTGCAACAATCAGAAATGGATTCCAGGACAGACCCGCACCTTTGTACCTGTTCGGGCAGCATGCAATCTGACATAGGACGTGTGGAATCGATGGAAGAACGGATCAAAGAGGAAAGCGCAGGACATCAACAGAGGCGCGCACCTCATGGTGTCGTGGTGAACCAATGCCAGTTGAGGAGAGCGAGTCCCGTCAACCTGGTGGCCCGCAAGTCTCGCACATAACAAACGTCTCAAGAGTCTGATTTTACCCGCAAGATGCCGTTCAGGTCGATATGTGATGCTTGCCTTCCTTGACCTTAGGCACAGCTCAGTTGTTATTTGAGCGAGAACAACCAGAATGAGTTTGAGCCTCTGTCATCTCTTGCTCCATGGCGCTGCACAACATGCAGTCGGAAATCACACGAATTAGCGTACTTAAGCGGAATGCTCACTTTCACCAACAAGCCCAAACCCTGACAGTCTGCAATCTGAGTCACACTGGGTGAGTGTGTCAATTCAAATGGCTCCAGCAGACCACCACGAGCTCCATGAGCTCATTCGTCGCCCAAGATCCTCTGCAGCACATTAGCAGAAACAGTCTGATCCACTGCAGCTCCATGGCACTACTCCGCGTCTTCCTCTGCACTGCCAGCACCGTCGCGCTGCTCGCTCAGCTGGTGGCGGCGGCGGCGCCGTCACCTGCGTACGCGCTCTTCTACGAGGACAATCACGTCGAGTCACAGTTCTTCTTCGAGGGCGACTCGCACTTTGAGTTCGGCCTTCAGCTGGGCAAGCGCTTCGCGCCGCAGATCCAGCAGCGACTGCAGCGCAACGCCAAGTTGCAGACGCTACTTCTGCCCTTCCACACGACGCAGGATGGCAAGGCGCTCTACACGCAATACCTGGACACCCACGTCGCCACGTTCCCAGTTCGTACATCCTCACATCAGTGCTGGTATGAAGCTGAATGCTACTTGATGCAATAGGCTGACGATCTTTGTGTGTGGTGCTGCCGTATAATAGGACTATGTCGACGAGCTCCGTGGCATTGCAAAAGGAAGCGGCGTCCCCTTTGAGGTACGTATTGTTGTATGTCGATTGTTGGCAAGAAACTTAGGAACACTTTGCTCACTCTACGTGCATGCTGTGCTATCAGACGATCTTCATGATGAACCTGATTGAAGAGTTTGAGGACTCGATCCCCGCGAGCTTCCAGCCGAAAGCGCCGTCGGCCGCACGCCAACATGTGCTGCGCTGCTCGGACATTGTGCTCACGGCGCCGCATCTGCGCGCCGTGGCGCACAACGAAGACGGCAGCGCCGAGGACGTGAACCGCACGGCGATTATCACAGCCAAGATCGGGGGCAACCCAAAGTTCGTCGCGTACACGTACCTGGGCGACTTGCCTTCGGGTGCCTTTGGGTTCAACGAGAACGGTGTCGCCTTCACGCTCAACTGTGAGCCCACAATGCTTGAGAGTATTTGAATGGCTAGCAGCATCAGTCTTCTAACGCGCTGCTTGATTGTTATCGCTGTGCTGTATGCAGTTGTTCAGCCTGCCGACACGTTCGTAGGTGGGCTCGGCCGTGGGTTCGTGTCTCGCGACCTGCTGTACGCGGCGAACGCGACGGACGCGATCGCGCGCATCACGCGGCCAAAGCAAGCGACGGGCCACAACTTCCAGCTCATGGACGTGAACAGCCAACGTGTGTGGAACATCGAAGTCGCGTCATTCGAGCGCCACGTCATCTACGAGTACGTCCCTCAGAATAGCACGAGTCCTAGCAACACCAACACGGGCGAAGCGAATGTCGAGGCGTTCTTCCACGCGAACCAGTACCAGCGTCTGGACATCGTGCAGCCGCCGTACGACAGCAGTCTGCACCGCCTCAAGCGCTACAGCGAGCTCCCGCCGCCAACGAACGTGCGTGAGGCGCTCGCGATCCTCGGCGACCAGGAAGACCGCTCGTGGCCCGTTTTCCACGACGCGCTCTCGCACGAGCGCGGTGAACTCTCGGGATGGACCATGACCACCGTGGTGTTTGACGTGCTCGAAGGCCGTGCGTATTCGTTTCGCCGGAACCCGAAGCTCATGAGCGTCAAGTTTATCTGGGACCTCAAGACGCTCAAGGTCACGCCCGACAGCGCCGAATAAGGGAGGGAGCAGGATCCAAGTGTACGTAAAGCTCTGCAATAGCAACTGCCTACTGTCTGATTTGTATCAGAGTTCAAGCTAAGTTTTGGAGCGATGATTTTGAGCAAGGAAATGCAGCCACGTCTGCCACAAAATGTAGTCATCTCGTTGATAAAGTGTAGCCATTTTGTCGCTCACTTGAAAATTGCTATTGTTAGGCGCTGTGGTCTCATATTTCAGGTAGCCGAGTTAATGAGCACCGTCGTGCTGCTGCTGTCGAGTCTACTGGAAAACTCGTGGCACCCACGACAAATGAGATGAAAGCCCCACCGCCACATCAACAGCAGGGGTCCGCTACCGAAGGCGCCGACGACGATGAAGATGCACTTGTACGTAAGCGCGCCAATCAATCTTTCATTAGTTATCATTGCGCTGCTTAACTCGTTATCTCAAATACTTCAATTCACCACTGCCGCGTTATAGGAAAACGCGGTGTGGCATGAAAAGCACGGCATACAGGCGCAGCAGGACAAGGACATCCGGACGTCCATCATCGACGGACTGCTCTGCTGTCTGCGCAGCCGCTGTCTCGGAGGCACGTGCATCGTGTTTCCCTGCGTACTCTTCCTGTTTGTGTGGCTGTGCTTGCCTACTTCTAAGATTGTGCTGCGACGTGCGATGCTGATCATATCGGCGGTGCCACCAACGATCTACATTTTGCTGGGCATTCTCTTGCTGTGTCTGGTCTGCGTTCGCCAAATCCAGACAGACACGGAGAACGCGCAGCAGGCGCATCAGTATGTGGTGACGCGAGCCAAGCTAACGAAGATCGCCGTCACGTCGGGCGACAAGAACTCGGACGCGATCCCTGGACGCTTTGCGATGTTCATCGCCGCCGCGAAGGACGGCAACGTGTTCAACTTCCAGTGGTGCCTCGACAACCAGCAGGAGCCGGACCAGGTCGACTATCTCGGACGCAGTGCCCTGCATTGGGCCGCGCTCTCTGGAGCCGACGAGATCGTGACGCTGCTGCTCCGCAATGGCGCGTCCATCGACCTCCCCGACAAGCTCGAAGGGCTCACGCCGCTGCACTACGCCGCGTACTACGGCAACATCAAGATCACGCGGCTGCTCGTGAACGCTGGCGCGAGCCTCACGGCACTGGACAACCGCAAGATGAACCCGCTCCAGGTCGCTGAGATGGCGAGCCTCAAGCTCATGAGCGTGCAGCCGTCGCACCAGATGATCATCAAGTTCCTGCGCATCGCCATGAAAGGAGACGTCACGCCGCCGCTCGAGCACATCACGGGGCTCACAGTCACAAACCTCGTCGAGCGGCAGGTCAAGGCGCTTCCGCAAGTCCAATAGTAGAGAAGGACAACAACAGAGAAGGCTTTGAATCCTGTTGCTTGATTTCTCTATTGTACGTCAGGCAAAACAAAGCTAGGGGTGGTTAGAAATACACAAACATGAATGAATGATGAGACGAAACTGGGGCGACCGAGTTACACGCGCACGCTGGCGCTGCTCTGGAGCCCGAGCACGTACGCGCTGTCGTTCTGCATTGCCTCCATGCTTCCAAACGATATAATCTACACAACACAAACAGCACAACACTGCTAATGAGCACCAGTTTTACAGATACATCATGTAGCAAGCTATAGACCATGTTGTAAGCTATTAAAGCACGCACCTCAAAGTCATACATGGCGTTGGGGATGTGCTCGATCGTTTGCACTGCAGAGAGCACGTGCAGCAACGAGTGCTGCAGCGCACTCTCGGTATCCGCCGCCAACGACTCCTTATCTAAAGCAACCCAGCATTGCCACCCGTGAGCAAACAACACCACCGACCAGCATATCCAGAGCCATTTTACACATACATACATACCATAGGCAGACGTTGGCGCAATGACGGTCACAGGAATGACCCACTTCTCGAAAAGCACTTTCTCCTCGTTCGACATGAGCCCGAAGAGCGCTTTCTTCACTTTCCGCTCAAAGAATGTAACCACGAGGCAGCCCGACGCCGATCCGCCGCTCGGGATACCCAGGGCTCCTCCACCTCCTCCAGACCCGCGGCGTCCACTTCTGTCACCATACTGCTGTTGCTGCTGCTGGTAGTATCCGCTGCTGCCGCCTCCCTGGTGCTGTCCATAAGGCGTCGGCGGTCCCATCGCCGCAGTCGCCATGATGCTCTCCTCGAAAGTGTTGACCGCGTGCTCGACCTTGCGGCTCACGTCACCCACGGCGCAGAGCGAGTACGTGATGTTTGGGAACGCGTGGCACGTCGCCTCGCTCGGCCGCACGGGCCCCGGCGCGCGCGTGAACAGGATCGTGTGCAGGATGCACATGACGGCGTCGCCTACGTCCGACGTGGAGACGCAGATTTCGCTGAGCGCGTGCTCCTTCCAAGGATGAGCACCACCGTTGCCTGCGGAGCCGCTGGCGCTTGGGCTGCTGCTGCTGCCACCAGCGCCGGTCGCGCCGTTGCTGTTCATGAGAGTGCTGCCGAGATTCGCGCTGAGGTTGAGCATCGTTTTCTCAGGGCTTGCGCTGGTCGATTTCAGGCTTCAATACTCAATTGCATGGTATAATTTTGGGCTATGAGAGAAGGAAATGGAGAAGCTCCCCCGGCATACTGACTTCTCAAGCTACTTTAGTGGCTACGTGAAAGTCCCCAATACAGTGACGTGTATTACCCTCTCATAATGAATCTAGTGACTGTTGTGGCAAGCCATTTGCTAAGCAGGTCCAATTCAATTCATTTTTTAGGGATAGGGTAGCTGAATTGAATCTTATTCCCCAATATTTTGCTCTGATTCTGTATCAATTCGATGAATTGAAATGGCCTCTTGTAACAATTTGATATAATATAAACAGGGTTTTGTTTTTTTCCGTTTGCATCAGATAATTATATAATATATAAAGGTAAATATATGCAATTAATTTATTATTACCTGAATAAATTTAAATTATTTATGTGAATATGTTTGGTAAATGTACCTATTACATGAGGTCAGTGGGTGAAGTGAAACAAATACTGAATTTTACCCAATAAAACATCCACACGAGCTCTCATTCGCCAAATGACCGCTCGTGCACCTGTGTAAAGACTTGTGTGGCGACTTGCCCACAAAACGATTCACCGTAACTCAGGGTCAGAATTCCCTTCCCCTCCAACCGCCGCGGACAGCTACACCAGCTCACAACTCACGTTCATTGTCGAATCGGTAGTGAACCCGCGAGTGCGCGAGTGAGCAAATGGCTTCAGCAGCAGCGATCGACGCCGCGACTGACGACAGCGACGAGTCGGCAGACGTCGCTCCCAGGTGTGTGCATTAAGCTGCAGACGATGCGCTTTCGCCTCGTGCCTCGCTCGCGCTCTGACTCGCTCTCTGTGTTGTGTAAAGTAGCTCTGAAGGTCGTGATCAGAACTGCATTGTTGTGGCGATGGAAAGCACAACTGCCGAGCAGCTACACCCTAGCGATGGTGGTGGTAATGAACACGAGGCAGTAGGTCAGCAAGAACAGCGATCGGACCGTAAGCGCGGCCGCCCGCGCCTGATCAACGAGAGCAAGGACAAGCTCATCCAGGACGTGATGCTCCAGCGCGGCACGACGAACGCGCGCATGATCCAGGACGAGCTCGCGCGCAAGCACAACGTCAAACTCGCGTACGAAGTGATCCGGCGGCGCGTCAAGGAGCTGAGTCTGCAGAGCGGTGGGGGTAGCAGTACACCAGTGGTGGGAGTGGAGGCGAGCTCCGAGTCGGACGAAGACATGGGGGAAGACAAGGAATCGCCAGGTGCAGCCAATGGTGTCGCGACCCAGCAGACTGGCTCAGAGGCTGGTATTCCAGGTAAAGCTGCTTCGGCGACAAGCTCCGAGCACCAGCAGATCGCGCGGGATCTTGACATGTTGGCCGAGACGGTGCGCACGATCGTCAGCAGCGTCAACGACCAGGAGAATGGAGCAGAGAACGAAGAGCAGAGCATTGACGATGGCCAAGCTGGTTCAAGTGATGATGAAGAGAGCATGCCTATTCCAGACGACGTCAGCCTCACAGAAGACAAGACTTCAGTGCCAGGTGCTGATGAGACCAAAGGTGCCGCGCTAGTCCCAGACCAGCATCTGGACACAGACCCTACTGTTGCACGCGGAGAGCACGGCGAGTACTCGCTCGAGGTCTGCCAGCTGGTGGTAGCCAAGTACGCAGACGGGGAAACTCACAAGCAGATCGCAAGTGAGCTAAGCATGCCTGCGACGTCCGTGCAGACGATCATCAAGAAGGCCAAGCGGAAAGGCGCGGTGTTACCAGCGCAGCGTGCTGGTCGTCCCCGAGCCACAAGCGAGACACTAGAGAAGACAATCCAGGACCTGGTCAAAGCCAACCCGACCATGAGCGCGCGAGCCGTGCAAGCGCACCTCGCAAACATCAACATGCTTGACGTCTCGTTCGAGACGATCCGCCGACGTGTGCGCGACTGCAGAAAGAAGCTTCAGGCAGGTGGTGGTGATGCTGAACAGGGAAACCCATCCAGCGATAGCGACGAAGGCAAGGAGCTTGCTCCTCCGACTGGTCTTGTGCCGACTTCTTCTGTTGTTGTACCTCTGCAGCCCATCGCCGTTTCTCCATCTTCTTCTGGTGGTGGCATTGCATCTGTTGCATTTGAGAATGGAGAGAACCAACAAATCCCGCCGGCAAAGCGAAGAAAATACGGCGAGTACTCAACCGAGGTGCGCGAAGCGTGCGTGCACAAGCATGAGATCGAGGGCCTGACGTACGCGACGATCTCCACCCAGCTCAACATTCCTCACGACACGGTGCGCGCGATTGTGCGCAAGGCAAAGAAGACGGGAACTGTGCGCACAGCACCACGAAGCGGGCGGCCGCGCAAGACGAGCGACATTGTCGACAAGGTTATCATCCAGGCAGTGAAGGCGAACCAGCGATGCACAGCCAAGATGATCCAAGAAGACCTCTGGACGGTGTTCAACGTGAAAGTCTCTTGTGAGACCGTGCGTCGACGGGTCAAGGCTAACACAAAGCAGCGGCTGTTGTCGTCTCTGCCGCCACCTCTTGAGCCGGAGCAAGCGAGCTCTAGCACGTTGCCGCAGCCAATTTCGTCAGCCATGTCGTCGTTCATGTCGACGCAAATGCCGTCGTCGGTGGTCTCGCTCACACCTGCAGCTGTCCCTGGGAACTTCCCTCCTACACAATTCACGAACAACCTAGCAGTTCTCACGCCACTACCGCTCCCACTTCCAATCTACCAGCCAAACACTTTATCCGTCAGTGCGTTCGGAGGCTCGCATGGGGCACTTCAGAGTCTCTTGAACTCGCAAACTCAACAGCAGCAACAAATGGCGCCACTTCTAGGAAACACAAGTGTTTCAGTCACGACGCCAAAGAAAACTACCATCACTAACGCCACCGCAAATGACAGCAGCATCCTAGCAGAAGATTCGACCGAAACGAGCAAAGCGCGAAAGAAGCGTAATGACTACAGCGTCGAGATCCGCGAGCAGTGCGTCTCAATGCATGCGCAGGGCCAAGGGTATCGCCGCATCGGCCAAGAGCTCAAGATGCCGCACACAACTGTGCGTGCGATTGTGGAGAAAGTGCAGCGCACAGGTACAGTGCTCCCGGCGGCGCGAAGTGGACGGCCACGAAAAACCGACGAGATCGTCGACAAAGTGATCCTCCAGGCGGTCAAGAACAACGAGAAGTGCTCGGCGCGCATGATCCAAGAGGAGCTCCAGGACGCATACGGGGTCAAGGTCTCGTGCGAGACCATCCGGCGGCGTGTGAAGGATCACAGTCGCCAGCGACACCACAACAACAGCAGCAGCAGTGAGCTGCCTATTTCAGATGTGACGGAGTCCTCCCAGATCCATGACTTTGGATTCGGAATACTACCTCCAGGGCCGGTACCAGCACCAGTTCCTCAGCATATTCCACAGACTGGGCCACTTCGGTCTTTCCGGGCCCAGCTGCAAGGCGCGAGCCAGTTTAGTGAGTACACAACTGTCTTGTGATCGAAGCAAGAAGGGTTATAAAGTTGTGAAGAGAGCGTACTTGCATTGTTATCTATTCGAATGTCATCATTTTACCTTGGAGCTCTTACACCGAGATCCTAGACGTATCCCCGCTACTCAGCATGTCGTGGTAGTCGAGCTTGAACGAGAAGTTGACCCCCTGATGGA
>JALBZZ010000283.1:0-38399 GCA_038051095.1 Globisporangium irregulare
GCGCTTGAACTTGAGTCACATTCTTCTTCACAGCACGCCTTATTGCCGTCTCGACCTCTGAGTGGCGTTAAGAGCTGCTCGCTGGGGATCCTTCAGCGCACCTCGGAGGTTTGCGAAAAGCCACTTCACACAATCCGCATGACCATTGTGAGCTGCATACTCGAGCGCGACTTCGGAGCACCCACCGTTCTTCGGGTGATTGTGAAGGAAGTGGAGCATCTTCAGTTGACCTGCCACTGCAGCTTTGTCCATCATTTGCGGGATCCATGTGGCTCTCTCATGTCGATCCGACAGCACGACCAGCGCAGATCTAAGTAGGGGTACAGGAGTTGTCGCTGGCATAATGTTTGCCACTGCAGGTATAGTTGCCGAGCGCCGCTGTATCCTATGCTAAAGTAAGGTAATCTTCAGTTATAACTGGCACATGCGTGTCGGTGGCGCACGTTGGAATGCAAGGCTGGCACCAAGAGAGACTTGCGATATGGTGGCACGAATCGGTGGTGCTGGTGAGGAGGAGGCTGGTGGCGAAATGCTCTGCGATGCTGCCACCCCGCCTGTAGACTCTCGGAGCGAGCGAGCGATGGAGATCGTAGCGAACGCGAATGTTGTGGGATCAAGGCGACGAACGAGTTGACAAGACGCGACGCGCTGCGAGCAGTCGAAACACACAGCAATAATGCTGTGGAAAAATGAAAGATCGCAAGTCATTCTCCTGGAGTTCCTGGGGGTTATTGGCCAATCAATCATGACCCAAGGCTGCTGTTTTATAGATTTTTACCCAACTGGTTTCCTTATTGTTTCTTTTCGAAAAGGCACCACACCTCACCTTTCACGACGACAGAGATGAGGGGTCGAGACTGATCGTTGACCAAATACTCACTGTGCACGTGGTTGCGACCAGCTTGCCACCAGCTTGCCACCATGGCAATGCAAGCCTTCTCAGTCCCAGAGTGTGACTGAGCGTGCCAACGCCCGCCCGCCCTAGTGCTTATAAGACTGCTGGGTTTGGACGGCAAGAGTTCATCTTGGAGTGGGCGTGGGTGGGAGTAAGTGAGGGGTGCATGTTCGTCATGCTTCGCTTACCTATGCTTTTGACGAGTTAGGGTTTACCACTCCTTAGGGCTGTCGGACATACTGGTGTTGTCCTTCAATGTTTTGCCAAACCACACAGCATACTGAGCCAGGGTACATGGATAATGAGCATGCAGCCGACGCACAAGTGATCTCACTCCACACTCCACATCGCTCACATTCGCATTTATCGGTAGCTTTCAAGCCAACTCGCCTCAAATTTCACGCATGAATTGATGACGACCATCAGCGCATGCGAACCTAACGACGAAAAAATCAACCCGGTATTTTGAACTCACAGAATCAAACTCCCTAGATCATTCAGCCATCAGACCGATCGACTCAGCTGCGCGAGGTGGCCATCTACACGTCGTCCAGTGGCTCTGCGAGCATTGTCCTGATGGGGCAACGAAATCAATGATGGGCAATGCAACGTAATCTGGGGCTGCCAGCAACACCTCGACATCGTGAAGTGGCTTCACGAGCACGACACGAAGAACTGCTCAATCGACGCGATGGATGAAGCTGCCGAGAATGACCACCTGGACACCGTCAAATGGCTGCACGAGAACCGGACCGAAGGGTGCATGACACGCGCGATGAACTCGGCGGCTAGAAACAGTGCATTGACGTTGTAAGGTGGCTTCATGCGAATCGCAGCGAAGGGTGCACGGCAGACGCGATAGAACCAGCTGCAGAGAATGGCCGTTTCGACGTGCTGCTCTTTTGAAAGCAAATCATAGCGAAGGCTGTTCGTGAAACGTGGTCAACGGTGTTGCGCAATGTCGCCGAGAATATGGAGACCATCCAGTGGCTCAACAGCAACTGCCCAGACTCCGTGGACATTCACACTCTGCATTCGCGTGACAGCTACATGCCTGCGCTCACCAATCACTTGTTCAAGCAGATCGATGCCTTCCAGCTGGACCAAAAGATACTTCATCGAAGGAATCACCTTACTGAATTTTAGAATACGCGACTGTATGCTTTCTCAATCTGAAGCTGCTCGGTTCTGCTATCTAAGGTTGAAGTTATTCAGAAGACACACTTGTGCAGACTTCATTTGTGTTCCCAGATGCAAGGCTTCCGCGACGTTAATAGTACCCAGGAGATTACTAGTACCATGAGCTGACTCTGGGGCTACCCAAAGCCTCCTTGACATTTCTAGTAAAACTATATTGGTCAGCCTCATTATGCAACGTGACCAGTATGCACGTTTCCACAACCCATTCTGAGCGAATCATTCGGTTGCTCACGTGGAGAAAAAGAGCAATGCGCTGGAAATGTTAGAGGCCACAGCATGTTTCAACATCGGCTCTACCACCATCGCTACAACTCTCGTGGAGCCATTTCGTGGTTATTCAGTCGTTTTACAACTGTGTCGGCCGTTCCTGCAGCGAAATCCATTGCTTCTGCTGGGAATCCTATCGTTTGTTTCCCGCGAAGTCACCCCGCCATACCGATGTAGCCGTTCCTCGCAGCACTATCCGTTAGTGATCTTTCCGCCAGTTCAAAAGTGATATCTGTCCTACCAAATTGTCAATAACTGCTGGTATGTACCTGTCGCACGATCACGACTCACTCGCCAATATCCTGAGAGCTAGAACATGAGTTATTCGGTCGTCACGGTTCGCGCGTCAACCCGCCCTCAGGATTGTCTTCTCCTTCGAAGTAAGTGTACTTTATCCAATCGACGGAATTTACCCTAGCAAATGATCGAGTAGAGCAGGCATATAGCTTGCTCCCAGCCTCATTGCGTCCATATTAAGTGAGCTAGGATAGTGCGTGTGCAGCCGTTGCACAATCTCCATGTTCGCAGTACACTCAGCGACACCGCCGATCGCGTTAGTGCCACACCCTTCGCTGCGATTTGCATGCAGAAAGAGCAGGACTTCAAAGTGTCCGTGCATCGCGGCCCATCGCATAGCGTTCGTCGTGCATCCTTCGCTGCGGTTCTCATGAAGCCACTTGACAACGTCGAGATGGCCCTGCCCAGCTGCAAGGTCCATCGCCATGACGGTGCATCCCTCAGTTCGATGTTCGTGAAGCCACTTCGCGACTTCAAGATGTCCGTTCTTGGCAGCATTGTCCATAGCCTCGACTGTACATTCTTCTCCGCGACCATGAAGCCACTGGATAACGTCGAGATGTCCGTTCATCGCAGCGAGGTCCATCGCATCGGTGGTACACCCCTCGTCTCGATTGCTGTCAAGCCACTTGACGACATCGAGATGTCCCCTCATAGCAGCGGCATTCATCGCTTCGGTAGTGCATCCTTCCTCTCGATTTGCGTGAAGCCACTTGAAGACGCCGAGATGGCCGCCTCTAGCTGCCCAGTTCATCGCGCCTATCGTACAACCTTCGGTCCGGTTCTCATGCAGCCACCTCACAACATCTAGGTGTCCATTCGCCGCAGCACAGTCCATCGCCGAAGACGAACACCCTTCACTTCGATTCTCATGCAGCCACCTCACAACGTCGAGATGGCCGTTTGCAGCTGCATAGTCCATCGCAAGCATGCTGCGATATTTGTCAGTGCGATTATCATGATGAAGCAGCTGCCCTCGAACTGCATTGGCCATCGCTCTTGCCAACCACCTAGTGGGAGTAGGACGGTACTCGTGAAGCCACTGCACGACGTGCAGATGTCCGCCTTGCGCCGCTGATTCGATTGCCTTGTACAACTGGTCGCGGACTGGAGCGGCCTTTGAGCAAATCCACTGCACCATCTCAAGGTCTCCAGCTCTCGCCGCGCAGCCTATCCCACTGAGAAAGGCTTCACCGTACAGCTGATGATGGTCGTACACAAACTTGACAACTTCAGTATGCCCGTAACGAATAGCTTCATCGACGGCTCGAATCGGCTTCGTCAAAAGATGTCTGCAGTGGTCGTGAAGCCACCGCAAGGCGCCGAGATGGCCTCCGCGAACTGCAGCCCCAAACACAAGATTGGCGTCGTGCATTGCTGTGTTAGGCTGGCTGTGGAGATATTGAAGCACATCCGTCTGGCCAGTGGACGCTGCTGCAATCATGGACTCCGGAAGCCACACCGCGCGCTCGTGCCAACTAGATAGCCACTGCAGTAGTCGCACATTCCCTGTCCTTGCGGCTTCAGTCATCGCGTTGTACGGCAGCACACTGGGACAGCACGCGTGGAGCCACTCGACCACCTTGAGATTGTCGTGCTTCACAGCGGAGACGAGTCCCTTGCCACACTGATATCTCCAGTAGTACGGGTCCACATCGTCCGATATCCCACGCGCGACAAGACGAGGGAGTAGCGACAAGAGGTTGGCTTCACAGGCTCTTGGTAGACTCCAGAACTGCGGTAGCCCATAGTCTAGAAAGTCGCTGATCTCCAAGGTGATGTGCGGCAGCGCAGAGATTCGCGCGCCTGCTGTCGAGCGGAGCGTCACCAGCAGAGATGTGAGTGGCGGGAGAAGGGGTGGCAGCGGCAGTTGTGATGCTCCCGACGACGTGGCGGTGGGGGTGACCGCAGCGTTCTGCTGCGCTCGTGAAGGTAGCGACGCGAGCGAGCTCATGGCGCTGTTTTGACTTTGGCACACGATGAGCGTGACGGACACTTCGGGTTGACAGTGTGAGTTTGGGTTGATATATTATGGTTAGGTACGCACCAAACTCATGTTTTGTCGAGGAACGGTTTTAGCGTGATTCATTCAATGGTAAAGTACATCTCGCACTATTTTGTATACTTAAGCGTCCTTACAAGCACGATAAGGAAGATGTCATTGTAAGTGAGCGATTTCCGCCATCGGACGCCAACGAACCACACCTTTTGCAAGAGCAAGAAGACAAAGACACTTGGATACTCAATGGCTATCGATGAAAACCTCTTGATATGAGTTCAGAGTATTTTCAGCAACCCATGAATTCGTTGGACTGGATACACCACCCACAACTGTGCTATAAAGTACTCTGCAACAGCAGTGGAGCATAAAGGAACACAGGAGGCAGGCGCCGCACTTGCATTCTCATGGTGATCACGGTATACTTAGGGTCACTAATCGGCAAACGCTAGCCCAAGTGTGTGTTCGAGCACACCCTGCATGTAGCTATCGTACGCTCTCATTTTGTCAGCATCAACCGCGCCTGGGTAGTTCACACGCATCCACTGCACAAATTCCATGCGGTTGATGCAGTACGCGCCACTCAAAAGTGCACTCCGAGTGCATCCTTCGCTGCGCTTCGCGTGCAAAAAGAGCATGACGTCGAAATGACCTCGGGTCGCTGCATAGTCTATCGCATCAGTCGTGCACCCTTCTCTGCGGTTCCCGTGGAGTCACTTGACGACGTCGAGATGGCCCTTTCTGGCCGTGTTATCCATCGCGTCGGCTGTGCATCCTTCTCTGCGATTCGCATGAAGCCACTGGATGAGGTCGAGGTGACTGTATCTGGCTGCCCAACTCATCGCGCGTGTCGTGCATCCTTCGACCCGGTTCTCATGCAGCCACTTCACAATGTCCAGGTGGCCGTTCCCAGTAGCATGGTCCATTGCATTGGACGTACATCCTTTCGCTCGATTCTCGTACAGCCATTTCGCTGCCTCCAAGTGTCCCTTGCGCGCAGCTATGTCCATCGCATCCGTAGTACAGCCTTCTTTTTGATTCTCGTGCAATCATTGCGTAGCCTCTAGGTGGCCATTGCAGGAATGATCCTATCCGGCTCCTTGGAACGGCTTATGCGGAATTATACGTGGATGGGGGCAAGGTCCACCCGTCAAATTTCAAGCCTGACTGTTGAAACTTACCCGAAGGTAGAGCGGAATATGCCAGTTCCTTGATTATGTCTTGAGTCCCAAGAAGTGCTTGCATGTGACAATTACCCCAAGCTCCCAGTTATCAACCCAAGTTCGCCACCCAATTTTGCACCACCGGGTATCGATCCAGAGACCAGACCCAACACACCGCCGCTGAGCTAAATCACAGACCTAAGACCCGGACGCGTGTGGGACCAACCTAGTGGTTCCAAGTTCGACAAGTTTGACTTGATTTCAGTAAAGGCACCATCAACACCGCAGTTCACAGGGAAAAAAAGCGCAATTACATTTTGTATACAGGTAGCAGCAAATAGGAAAGTACCCATAATCAGTGTAATGTAATTTGTTTATCTAGGTGGCTATTGCCCGCTGCGAAATCCATCGCGTCAGTCATGCAGCCTTCCCTTCGATTTTCGTGAAGCCATAACCTCCAGGTATCCTTCTGAAGTAGTGTCGGCCATCGCGCTCTTCGTGCACACGTCAGGAAACAATGCTTCGAGCCATTGCACAGCTGGCAGCTGACCTCCACGAGCAGCAGCGTTGATTGGTGTGTAATAGCCGCTAAACTTGATTTGCTTCTCGGACTTGTGGTACAGCCATCGAGCCATCTCGAGTTCTCCATGTTCAACAAGGTCGCAGAATGCACTGGACACCTTGGTAGCATGAGACTGCGGATGTTCAAGGAGAAACCTCGCGATTCCAGGATGTATATCGCAGATCGCTGCTTCTACAGCCTTCATTAGGTCGAATTCGGTACTCACGATGCTTCCAAGAAGCCACTGGACACTCGAAATGGCCGCCTCGAGCCGCAGCGCAGAGCAGACCATGAGAAAGAAACCACACGTTCTTCGGATGGTTGTGCAGATACTAGAACATCTGGAGCCGACCACGTAACGCAGCTTCATCCATCATGCGTGGGTTCCACGTGACGCTCTCGTGCCAACTAGATAGCCACTGCAGTAGTCGCACATTCCCTGTCCTTGCGGCTTCAGTCATCGCGTTGTACGGCAGCACACTGGGACAGCACGCGTGGAGCCACTCGACCACCTTGAGATTGTCGTGCTTCACAGCGGAGACGAGTCCCTTGCCACACTGATATCTCCAGTAGTACGGGTCCACATCGTCCGATATCCCACGCGCGACAAGACGAGGGAGTAGCGACAAGAGGTTGGCTTCACAGGCTCTTGGTAGACTCCAGAACTGCGGTAGCCCATAGTCTAGAAAGTCGCTGATCTCCAAGGTGATGTGCGGCAGCGCAGAGATTCGCGCGCCTGCTGTCGAGCGGAGCGTCACCAGCAGAGATGTGAGTGGCGGGAGAAGGGGTGGCGAATCAACGCGCATTTCTATCTGCTCCTGTTCGTCCAGTCCAGGCATATATCCGTCTTCAGTTGTTGTGGATTTGAGAAATGGGTTTTGACTGATCCGAATGAGAGGTCGTCTGAGAACCTGAGTCTGCGAATATTAGGAACAGTGAATCCCAAGAGCACAGGCAAAATTGGTTCTCAACCAATTTCACGTGTGCGCTTCTCACCAACCTAGGTGACCAAGCGTCTGCGGCAAGAAGTCGATCTTGGTTGGTTGCACGTTCACAACGACGCATTTCCTTGCAGCACCTTGGACCTCAACATGCCTGCAGTCGTCAACCTGACGAGGAGAGAAGGCAATGCGCGATAGATAGGTCCCCGACCTGAACCGAATCGCATGCGGTCACGCGGTTGCATGCATGGCAACCTCGTGTGCACGTAGTAATGCAGCCGTGTGGAAGTATATTAGCAACACTAGTTGATAATACCATCTTCTGTATCCAAACAGACTCCTTCGTCTATGCTATTCGCCCAATTGCGCTTGGTGGGAGGTTCAGCGCCTCGGCAAACACCTACAAGAAAGGGCATCCAGACATCCAGTCGCATCAGTTAGTACCCAGACACATTCACAATTAGTTGGACGGAAATCGCTCTGTAGGAATCCACATCACCGTCACTAATCTCACTCACCGAGAACATCTTGCTGACGTTCTCCATGCGCCGTCGCTGCTCTTTCTCGATCGACGAGCTCTTGCTCTTGATCTGCTCCATGACTGTTCGCTGCGAGCTGCACTGGGACTCGAGCACCTCCATCTTCTTGAATAGCAGCGAGTGCTGCGAACTCACGGCCTGCACGTGGTCTTCGAGGTTCGTGCGCACGTGGAGCTGCTGTTTTTGCAGAGTACTGAACGCCTGCTCCATGAGCTCCATGTCGTCTATTCGCTGCTGGGTCTGCGCGCGGCTCTCGATCGCTTGCTTCTGCGCGATCGTGTCAAAGTCCTGCAGCCGCTCGGTCATGTCGTCGACTTGTTTCTGCCAGTGTACGCGAAGGTTGCTGGTCTCTTCGCAGACATTCGTGATCCGCGATGTGACGTCGGTCTTGAACTCGTGCATCTTGTCCTTCACGTCCATGACGTCGCGCTGCAGCTGCTGCATCCACTCGATGTTGTGCGAGTGTGAGGCCTTGAGGATTTCGTTGTCTTTCGCCCAGTCGCGCTCCTTCATGGACCAGATCTCCATCGTCCGCTTCAACTGCATCACTTCGGTGTGGGTCGCTTTGTGTAGTTCCACCTGTCGTGTTAACAGCGCATCCATGTCGCTCAGCTTCCTCTGCGTGTCTTTGCGAACCCCGTCGATTTCGTTCATGAGCACATCGGAAAGCGTGTCGAACGCACTCTTGAGCGCCTTGATCTGAGATGTCAGAAACTCGAACGTGGCTTGGGATTCCACTTCCAGGACAAGCTGGTCTGCGGCTTCGCGCTGCAGCTCCTTCACGGCGCGCTGCAGCTGGTGCATCTCGGATAGCGGCTTCTTGGTCTTCGCCATACGCGACGCAGTCGTGAGCTTCAGCGACGACGCCATCGTTCGTGCGTATAGACCTTGCAACTCAGGGAACAGATGCACCAAGGTCAAATAAATACCCATGCTGGAACCCCATGGTGAGGTCGCGACCGTTCAAGATCTGCAGTCGAGAGCCGTTGCTGCAACTGACACGTGCAAGAAGAGTTATTAGATTTGTTAATCTGAGAATGGCGATGATACCCAATGACATAGGATAGATAGCTGGACAACACGCACTCGAGTGACCTGAATGCTGTCAGAAGAATACACAAACCACCAATTTCCATAGAAAGGAAACCCATGCGCTCATACAGATCAGCAAGCGTTCCGAGGCGAAGGTTGTTTGTTGTCCTCTTCCCTGTTTTGATTGTTCAAAAATATCGTTCGCCATCCATTTATCATCACCATGCGGCGTTCCGATGAAGTACCTACCTCCTTGAAAAGTTCCTTTGTACAATGTTCTTCTCTTCTCACTCACTCATGTGTAGCGCAGCCCATAGTCGTCGTCCATCAGCAGCGACGCGGCTTCCTTGTCCTCTGCAGACGTGGTCGTGGCTTCCACATCCGGATCTGCATCCCATTGATACAGCACTTTGCCCACAAACAGGATCAGAAACGCGATCACCTCCACGTAGATCGACGCGGGGATCCAGTCGCGGATGCCGTCGTGGAAGTTCATGGCGCCAAACTCGTCCGGGTCCAGCTGGTACCACACCATCACCAGGAACGACAGGAAGAAGCCGATTAGCGTGCAGCCGTACATGACCGAGACGCTCGTGAGCTTGATCAGCTGCATGAGTAGGATGTTTATGCACACGTTGCAGAGCACGTAGAGCATCAAGATCACGATCCCAAGCTGGAATAGTGCATGAATTAACAGACATGGGGACCAAAAAGGTTAGTGTCATGTAGTAAATACCCTGTCATAACGCAGTGCATCGTTATAAAAGCGTACATGGCACTGATCGGACGCCACCTCGGTTTTCCCATTGATCAGACATTCGAGTCCACTCATTTTCTGGTTCAAGTGAAGAAACTGCGCACAACAACAGGAAATAGTAGTTAGTCAGTGGAAGAAGGTGATAATAAACCATAGGGTGCACCATGCAACAGCTCAGTATGTTCATGAAACGAACCTCGGCATCAAAGATGATCGGCGCGATCATGAGACCGCCAATAAACTGGTACACGGAGACCCACGCGTTCATGTACACCATGTCCATCGGCTGGTCACGGATCGCGCGCTCCTTGTAGATCATGGACAAGGAACCGGGGATTGCAGCGAGCAAGTACATGATGCTAAATTCACGAAAAGTATCCGCACGAGGTTAGCCTTGACATTGCCATCACAGCCTACTGCTAGCACTTGGAGATAGAGCGGTTTATACCTATTCCACGCGCTCTCTCGGTCGTCAAACCGATCGCTATCGAGACTGCGTAGGCCAAAAATGGATCACAAAGTTAGCTCATTCATATACACAAGTCCTTCAAGTCATGTGCAATAGCATCCATCGGCTCTTACTCTTCGAACTCTGGCAAAAGCGATACCAAGATCCCTCCACTGATCGCCAGTATCCCTAGAACTTGTACGCGGGTATATCTGCCAATATCGAACATCGCAACGTTAAGGTAAGGTAAAATCAGTTTCCGAGCCAACATCAGCATTGTAGAACCGCACAAGATAGCACTTCTTGGAATCGAATAAACTCACCTTGTGCCGTAGACTAGCGACGATATGCACGCGGAAATCGGAATCGACGCCTGCATGAACAGCAACGTCTGGATGGGCTCAGTTTTCCCCCCAGCAAGAAACAGCAGCATCGCCTACACAAGAACGCGAGCAAAGCGAGACAATAAGATGAGCTGCTAGGTAAAAGCTTCATATTAAACGATCTACAGGTGCACATCCGCACGACGTACATGGAGCAGATCGAGCATGCCCATCGCAAAGAAGTGCAGCTTTGGGAACTCGGTCACTTCCTCTTCGATGAAATCCTGGCAAACGCAACAACAAGACGCAAATTGATTAGGCTCAAGATCAGTTGCTATAGCACGTAATAGACCCAATTGGAGCGCAACATGCAAATGCGCCAGACAACAACGTACATCTTGTGCGGATTTGTAGCCAATGATGCAAAACAGCGGTGGAATGAACAGAAACGTCATAAGCTGGCAGAGAAAGTATCTAGGAGAGTAAGAAGGCATTCAGGTGACAGTGAGCGATTGAACGACGCAGATAGGAAGCAGGAACATAGACAACAAGCGTGCGTACCTGTAGGACTCCATGCGATCCACCATAAGCTTGAACATGAACCGCTCAGACGACATCGCGAGCACGAGCAGAATGATGATCGCGAACGACAGCAGCGACTGCAGGTGTCGGTCGAAGCGCCGGTACATACACACACAGTAGCAGCAGCATGCGTGTTAGAACACCACTAGCACAATGACCACACAGCACAGACAGCACCAAAGACGATGCTTTCTATGATGGACACACACACACACACGTACACACATGGAAACGCACCTTGCGCGAGCAGATATGGTACGGCTTGCCCGACAGCGCGTCGGTGCCGAGGCTCAGCAGCGGGTTGTGGAACTTCATGGCGCTTCGCACACTCGCTCTCAGTTACACACGCTGGAAGTCACACTCACAGCAAATGATCGAGTGGCTTCTTCTCCCTTGTTGCGTGATTAGTGCAGCGTGCAAACCAAGTGAGCTCTTCTTCGCACGCAACAGGATCTTCTTCTCCTTGGCGACGCTCTTTGCTGTGTGCGTCGACGCCTGTGAGCTGCAGCAGAACAGCAGCACACAGAGGTGGTGGAGAGGAAGAAGACTGTGGAGAGTGAGTTGCGTTGTGCCGCGTGCGCGCGTGGGGTTCGCTCGTTCCGCCCAAGTGAAGACTGATTTTCTGCCGTTTTGTACGTGATGAGATGAGGTGCTGCTTGGCCCCACGCCACAAACAAACAAATCCAAAATGCGCTTCTCAAAAAGCTGAACCAGAATCAGCTGCTCCCGATAAAGTGCGAGAAATGCGCGCGGTGTAGTGTATCCCTTCTCTAAAGTACGAATACGTTTACTGTGGAAGACAGAATGAAAACATCGAGGTTCAATTCCCCATTTCAAAATCAAAATGTCCATTGCGACCTTTCACAGTGTGCGCGTTGCGGAAAAGGAAACATGGACAATGATGGCACGCGCGTTCTTACGAGGCGCACCTGCCTATAGATAGAGAAAGCTTCAAGAGGCTTTTGCACAACAGAGCTACTTGCGCCCATGCTTTGTGTGAAGAAACCGACGTCGCTCTTATCACTCTGCGTTGGCGCCACAGAAAACTCAACCACCTGAGCTCAAGCAAGCACCAGCGTTAAAGAGCAGAAAACAATTTTCTAGAAGAGAGGCGAGCGCGGCTTGGTTGCATACGCCAAGTATGAGCGAACGCTGCGTCGATCCTGCGGGCGTGAAGCTGTCGCTGGTCGGCGTCAACAGTCTCAAGAGCCTCGCGTCGATCACAGAGGAGGAAAGCGACGAGACGCGGTCAGCTGAAGCCATCGACGAGGCGTCGATCAAAAGCGCGAGTCCAAGCGGCGGCGTTCTCCAAAGCCAACATAGCGCGAAGGAGAACCGCTGGAAGCTCGCGTTCCGCCAGCTCGTGTTCATGAAGCGCATGAACATGCAGTTCAACGACCGCGCCAAGAACGAAATCGAGCTCCGCCAGCAGAACATCACGGTAAGTAGTCAAGGACAATCATTCTTGATACAGGAACAGCACAACCGAGTCACTGACGCTATTGTGGTCGTTGTGTGTGATTGTGTTTACTCTGAGGACTGCAGCCACTGTCGCTGATGTGCAGCATCCCGTACTTCAACGCGCTCACACCAGACGAGATCACGAAGCTCGTGGCGGCGAGCCAACGGGAGATACTCCGCCCCGGTGAGAGCAAGTCGCTCTCATGCCCGGATCCAGTCAAGCACGGCGAGTTCTACATCATCATCAGCGGGAACTTGGCGCTGGCAAAAATTGTTGTTGAGAACGCAAAGGCGGTCAAGGAGGCGGAGCTCTTGCCGTCCATGAAGCTTGGTATTGGGGACTATTTTGCGATTCATACAGTCTCCGAGATGAAAGTTATCGCGATGGAGCTCGTCGAGTACCTTGTGATCCCTATGAATGTGATCGCAGAGTTGAGCCCAAGTTCGAGCTACCAGATTCAAGCGGAGACGAACGACATGACTTGCGAAGCATCCGAGGTACGCGCCATTCCATGAATCTGTCATACTGTTACTCCAATTAATCTCGCGTTCTATCTTGTATAAACCTGTTCCAGACGGAGAGCTACAAGCAATGGGCACTCCAGTTCTCGCTTGCGAGTACAAAGTGTGAATTTCCGTCTCCAGAGCCGGGAGGGCTCGCGAAATGCTCGGTGAAAACATTTTGCAACGACCATTTCCCGCACATGTCGCCCGAGAATGAGCTCGACCACACGCTCGAATATGTACGGACTGCGCTCACGTCGATCTTCTCAGCCCGCAGGATTCGAGTATACGGTGTAGACGAGGCGAGCGAGCGACTTTTAATCAAGGTATTGTTCGATACAGCACAATAATCGTTGATTTCCATGCTCATATTCCTCATATCTAAAATTTACACTATGTGTGACAGTTTTCAGACGAGAGATTGCCGAAAGCACATGTTGGAATCCCAAACACCATCGCCCGTCACATTTTAGAGAAGCGAGAACCAGTTTTTGCGGCAAAGGGTTCAGATGTGTGCAAAGATCGCAACGATGTTCTCGCAAGCACGCTCTACCGTGAAGACGACATGGTTCTCGCAGCTCCCTTCTTTGAATATTTCCCGCTCGGGGTTCACAAAGCGACACTGGAGCCTGCGAAGATCGTTGGTATCTTGGAAGTGATCATTGGATCAAAAAGTTCCGAGAGTGACTCAAGTGCATCACCAGACGCATCTCCTCCAGCCGTAACTGAGAACGACACGTGCATTCTGGATCTCACTGCGCAGGAACTCGGAAGGTACTTGTATTTCCATTACAATGAGTTCTTCAATGTACCATCAGTCGCTGAGAAGAAGGTTTCTGAAAACGGTGAGCCGAGCGGACACTCTGGCGAGGAAGATGACGAACCGGTTACAGAAGTGTTCCCAGCGCCAGATGTGACTGCAGCCGACGACGCTCGCACGCTCGTTGTCAGCTTCGATAATCTCGAGTTTAAAGACGTCAACAATATGATATCCCACGCAGATGTGTCCATCCAGCTTGGAAGAATGTCGCTCGCCACGCGCACGATTTCGTTCTCATGCCCCAAGTCGCCAAGGAAAGAGAAAAGCGGTTCTCAGTCGCCAAGGAAGTGCTTATTCAACAACTCTTCGACAACGGAAATGGGCATTTCACTTGCCAACATCCCGCACGGATCGCACCTGCGAATCATATTCAGAGGCAAAAACAATGAAGCCATCGGGTGGACGGGGCTCCATCTGTTTGACTTCGGACACGCGCTCAGAACTGGTCACTTAATCGTCGATATTCGCGCAATGGTCGCTGAAGTGATCACGCCTCTGGATGTGGAGAACTGCCTCAAGCGAGATCGACCAAACAAAAAGAACATACTCGGGAAGCTCGAACTCACACTGGAATGCTCGGGTTCGTCTCCGCAGGTGTTCGCCTTTTCAAGCATCACGAAAAAGAAGAGCATCACGTTCAGAGCATCAATCTTCTACAATAACAACCTCTTAGTTGATCCGAAGCAGATAGAGTCACAGAGCATCGCCGAGTCTATGCCATCTCTTCCAACAAAGCTGCAAAAGCTCTTGCTTCAGGTCAAGAAAGATCCTCTGGTCATGCTCTCTCCAGACGATCGCAAGTTCATTTGGGAATCAAGGATGTCGCTTATCGAGGAGCCTGAGCTACTGCCGACCTTCTTGCTTTCTGTCGATTGGAGTCGGAGAGAGCAGGTGATGGAGGCATATCGCCTGTTGATTTTCTGGCAGCCACCGACCTATCTCCAAGCACTGCAGTTGCTTAGCCCAGCTTTTCCAGATCCAAAGGTTCGCGCGTATGCTGTGCACTGCATGCACGTGCTTCCAGATCATCGACTCCGACTGTATTTACTACAGCTTGTGCAGGTTCTGAAGAATGAGCGATACCATGACTCGGCGCTCGCGCGATTCCTTTTGATGCGCGGGTTGATGAACCCGTCGCAGATCGGGTACTTATTATACTGGTACTTGAGAGCTGAATCGCACATTGACCAGACTTCCGAGCGGTTCGAGCTCATCATGTCCCAGTACCTCCAGTTGTGCGGTAGCTACAAACTCGAGCTTCGGCAATCCGTGTACGTGATGAAAAAGCTCGAGAAAATTGCTGCGGCTGTGAAGCTTGAAGCGACCAAACCAGCGCGTAAAGAGAAACTTCATGAAGAGCTGAGGCATGCAGTGCTGCCAGAGACCTTCCAGGTATGTGTTTTGTTTCCTTCTCGATGGTTTGGTTGACGTTGCTCAATTACCCTATTGTCTCCCGCCTGTTTGGTTCCCAGATCCCGCTACACCCTCGCACGTATTACAACGCTGTGATTGTCGAAAAATGCCGCGTTATGGAGTCCAAGAAACGCCCTCTCTTCTTGCAGCTTGAGAATGCAAAAGTACAGCATGGCTGTCCGTACGTGATCTTCAAATCCGGAGATGACTTGCGTCAAGACCAATTGGTGATTCAGATTCTCCGCGTCATGGACGATCTATGGCGCGAAGCTGAGCTTGACTTGTGTCTCACTCCGTACTCGTGTATTTCAACGGGCGATGAGATTGGCATGATCGAAGTTGTTCCAGACTCGGAGACCCTTGCGAGTATCATTTATGGACGTCACGACAAATCCTTCACGAAGCTCAGTCGGAAACTCAAGTCTGCAAAGGATGCGCTCGTGAGAGGTGGTGTGCTCTCGGATTGGCTATTCGATAGATCCAATGGTAGCGACACGCCACCGCCACCGCCTGGTGATAAGCCACGGAACATAGCACCGTTGACACCACCAACTTCTCCAGCGTCACCAACAGGCGAAGACTTGAAGGACGAAGCGATCGGGTCGCTGGACCAAGAGCCGCGAGGTCCATCCGAGTCCATGTCACCATCGTCTCCGTCTGTGTCATCGTGCTTCCCGCTTTCTCCGGGCAAGATTATCCGGAGCATGAGCAGGAAGTCGATCGCTCCACCGCCGAGAGATGAAGAGATCACCCAAAACTTCATTCGCTCGAGCGCAGGGTACTGCGTTGCAACGTATGTTCTCGGCATCGGTGACCGACACAACGACAACATCATGCTACAGAGATCGGGCAAGTTCTTCCACATTGATTTCGGTCATTTTCTGGGCAATTTCAAGTCAAAGCTCGGTGTGAAGCGCGAGCGAGCTCCATTTGTGTTCACGCCGTCGATGCTGGATGCTATTGGGGGCAAGAAGAGTGAAAATTACGAAATGTTCAAGAAACTCGCGTGTGATGCATTCAAAGTGTTGCGCTCGCACTCCAACTTGCTGATCACGCTGCTGGTGCTGGCGTTAACCTGCGGCATCCCAGAGCTTTCGTGCGCGGACGATATCAAGTGGGTCCACAAAACGCTCATGATCGAACTGTCGGACGAAGAAGCGGAGAAGCGGTTCCGGAAACTCATCAAGGTCGCGCTCAACACCAAGACAACGCAGATCAACGATGCGGTACATCTCATGGCGCATTAAACAAGAGCAAGAACAAACCTCAGACTTCTACAGCAAGCAGCAAGAGAAAATGAGAAACCGAACACTTTAGCAAATGACACAGCAGACGAAACTTCATCGGCACAGAAAATCGAAACACGCGGTCACACATGTTCAACCACAAGCAAAAGGCAAAAAACAGTTTACGTCACAGAAACACCAAAAGCACCAACAGCACTCTACCAATCAGCATCCCTGCCATTTGTCATAATACTTTTGAAGATGCAGTACTTGATGCAGGCATGTTTTTGTATTGAGGGTAATCACTTGCTGTTAATGGAAGCAAACCACGCGAGCGACACGAAAGTCCATAACGGATACACTGCCCTAGGTAGGACTCAGAAAGGACTTCGATTGCGACCATCTCATCTACTACTAGTTGCTGCTGCTGGCGGTAGTTGCATCATAGAATGGAAAATCCGTGTAGCCCTTGCCCCCGAGCGCCAGGTTGTACTACACTTCCGCGCCAGCGGGTGGATTCAGCAACCAGCCATGCTGGAAGCGCTCCGCCAAGGCCGGGTTCGAGGTGAATGCGCGGCCGAAGCCGACGAGGTCCGCTGCGTAGCACGCCCTCGACCGTGTCGCGCGTGTTGCTGTTGTTGACCATGACCGCCCCCTTGAAGAGCAACTTGGCCTCGAACGCGGTTATGACTCGGCACTTGTCGTGGAGCCGAAGTCCTCGCTGTCGAGCATCGCCAAGTACACCAAACCGTGGTGGCTCAGCTTCTCCATGGCGTACAAGAACTGTTCGACGTTGTCCTCGGAGCCATGTTGGCGAAGGAGCTGTTCAACGAGAGGCGCACACCGATGCGGTTGGCCGCCCACACGGTCTTGACCGCGTCGACGACCTCCAGCAAGAAGCGCGCGCAGTTCTCGACCGAGCCGCCGTACTTGTTCGTGCGCGTGTTGGACGCTGACTGAAGGAACGCGTCGATCAGGTTGCCGTTGGCGGTGTGGATCTCAATACCATCGAAGCCCGCGTCCTTGGCGAGCTGCACGCACTTGCGGTAGTCGTCGACGACGCCCGCTGCTTCGTCGGTCTTCAGCGCGTGAGGCGTCTCGTACGGTACCCGGACATAGTCAACGTCGCGCGAGTGGCAGGTGACGGCCGGAATCGCCGAGACGGACACGATGTCGCGCTTGGCGTTGAAGCTCGAGTGGGACTGGCGATCCATGCACCACATCTGGAGGGAGATCGTGCACGCGGTCGATCACACGCTTCCAGCTGCCAACGTGCTCCGTGGTGTAGAGCCCCGCGGCGCGGTGCCAGTTGTAGCCCTGCTCGGAGATGGCGGTGGCCTCTGTGATGATCAGACCGGCACCGGTGCGCTGCTCATAGTAGAGTTCGTTATCCTTGGACGGCACGCGGTCCAGGTCAGCGCGACTCTTGGGCACGAGGTCGTTGGTGAGCGTGAACGGCGTGTTGAGGGTGTATCCGATGGTGGTCATGGTGCTGATGAAATACGCAAGTGGGTGGAATAGAGTGGAGAACCGTGGAGAGCTGTGGAGTGCTAGGAGCTTGGTGGAAAGCAGAATGAGGTCTTTGCATTCAATCGATTGATCAATTGTGCGGCCAGCTTTGCACTGCTGAGTCGCTGACGCGACGTAGGTAGATCTTTGAGAGTCGCAGTAAAGTGCAGACAAGTGTGTATTATCGGTCGTCGTCATATTCACTTTTCCTTTATCGCAATGCACTTTCTTGATTCTCCGTCATTCTCTCTCTCTCTCTCTCTCTCTCTCTTGCTCTCCCAACGTCTCAGTACTCGCTGTTGAGGTAGCTCGCACTTAGAGACGCGTGCTCGGCTGGACGAGAGGTCGAGGGCTTCTTGGGACGGATCACGCGCGCCTGTGGAGGAATCACGTTGTACGTGCCTCGCGGCACCGGCCGCTCTTTCGGCAGCAGACTCATCTTGATATCCTGGAGCTTCTTCGTGGCTTCCACGATTTGTTTGGACTCGAGCACCGCCTGCACGTTGCGGTTGCGCTGCAATAATCGCTTCGAGTCGAGGTTGCGCTGCTTCAGATGCTCTTTTCGGCGCCCGTCGATGCGCTTGAGCAGTGCCTGGAGCTCAGCCTGCTGCTGTTGACGGAGCTTGGCTTCTTTGCGACTGAAGATCTGCCGATACTCGTCGTTCATCTTGGATCGCTCGTCTTCTTCGATCTCGTCCGCGATCTTCTTGATCTTTTGCGCTTCCCCATACGACTTTTGCTGCGCGAGGCGGTGCTGGCGGCGGCGCCACTCAATGAGCTCTTTCGAGAACTTTGGCGGCCGCTCGAGCATCTCCTGCTGTAGTTTCTCCTGGAACTCGCGCAAGTCTGTCGCGTGCTTCTCCGTCATTTGCTTCACGTACGCCTGCGCCATGCGGTCGTACTCTTCCATGTACTGGTCCCACGCCTGGTTGAAGTCGTTGAACTGCATGTTGTGTGCGATCTGGATATCCTGGCGCTCGGCGATCTGCTTCGCCTTGAGCGCCTTCGACTGCCGCTTGAACTCCTGCTTGCGCAGCGCCGTGAGCTGCGTGTCTGCTCGTTGCGCCTCCAAGTAGTTGCCGTCTTCCTCGCACTTCATGCGGTACTCTTCGAGGATCGTGATAAACTCCATCACTTTTGGGTCCGGCCCCATCTGGAACTGGTCGCACTCGAGCTCCTGTTGCTGCATGTTAGATTTGATGAGCGTGATGAAATCTGAAAAGCTCACTTCGTTATTCTCGTTCGCGTAATCGTCCAGCTCATTGAGCATCTCTATTGCAGACATTCGGGAACAGGTTGGTTAGTATCGGGCTATGAAGAAATGATCGCGCCCAAGGACATTGCTCAACCAACCTTCAGTGGCGTTGCGACCGAGTTTCTCTAGGATCAACGGAATGTGCTCGGTCGAGATGAATCCGCTCTCGTTTTCATCGTAGATGTTAAACACAGCTGTGGCAACCAAAAGATAGGCACACACAATCAGCCATCCAGGACGACGTTGTGATACAGTCAGCACACAACAGCAGAAAGCAACAACATACCACGGAGCGCTCCCAGTTCTTCCGCCGAGAGTTCTGCTGCGCCACCATCGTCCGCCATCGCAAGTCAGGTGCGGAATTCCAAACCTCCGGTACGGCGTGCTACTCCGGTCTGCGAACGCTCTAAGCTCTCGAGCCTGTCAATGGCACCTGGCAGCAACAAGGTTGGCATAAAGAGCTCTGTTGGACAAGAACCTAAACATGTCCTGTGCGTTGCTGGAGCTATTTATTCCTGCCGTAAACATGGCGGCAGTGGTGGTGGTCTCAAGCCGATCTTTCTCTTTTGCTCTGGATGAAAAGAGTGGATCAGTTTCGATGTGCACATATTAATAACCTCCCCCATAACAGCACGAGATGAGAAGAAGAGAATCTGGGCTTTCGCGTCGCTCTCGCTTTCAGATCTGTTGCATGGACATTTCCTTTACAAAATGGTCGGCTTCATCACCATTATAATGTCGCGCTCACTCACCTTGCTTGCGATTCAGCATCTCCAGCTTTCGCCTTGTCTCTCGGTATCGTCGTCGAGTCCACTTTTCGCTTTCATCTAACTGCTCTTAGTTTTCTCGCGCGTCTTGGGCTTCGTAGTACGCGTCGTACTCTTCCGACTCGAAAAGCCATGGGTGCTGCAGCGACTCCTCAGCCTTCGCGCGCTTCGCTGGGTCGTAGCGCAGCATCGGTTCGAGAAAAGACGCCAGACTCTTCGCGTCGCGCGTTGAAAAGTGGTACTTCTCGGACAGCACCTGCTCTAGCTCCCAGTATTTGAGATTGCGGATGCGCTTGAGCTCGCCTTTGCGGTTGAAAAACTCCTTCGT
Organism: Globisporangium irregulare; assembly: GCA_038051095.1. Classification (NCBI taxonomy): domain Eukaryota; phylum Oomycota; class Peronosporomycetes; order Pythiales; family Pythiaceae; genus Globisporangium; species Globisporangium irregulare. Next base: position 20,289 of record JALBZZ010000283.1, read on the forward strand.
GCCGCGCGCGCAGCCCGTGAACGCCTTGGGCATGCGGCCGAGGAGCTCAATCATCTGAGCCAGATGGTCTTCGTCGCGGTTGAAGTTGCGACCGCTCTTCGGATCGAACAACAAATCGCCTGTCAGAAGCTCAAAGATGAAGCACGCCATGGACCACATGTCCGCAGACGTGTCGTATTTCTTGCCCAGAATCACCTCAGGACTACGGTACTGACGCGTCTGGATGTCGTCCGTGAAGTGCTTGTGCGTCCAACACGCGTTGCCCAAATCGCACACCTTAGCGCGCAGTTGCATCACGTCAAAAGGTTGACTTATCGAAAGCTCCGCGAGTTTGCTGTTCCACCTCTCGAGTCGTTTGTTCAAAGACTTGACAGCAAGGGGGCTGTAGACGCTCGCTGCAAGCGGCGGTAGAGCCACACCTTGGATAATGAGATTCTTCTCTGGAGCTGGCTTGGCAATAGAGCCTGCGGTTATCACAGTCTGTTCGTCGTTGTTTCCAGGTCCTGAGCGTGGCTTGGGGAGGAAGAAACCTGGGTAGCTGTACGCGGACGTCATTGGAAGTGTCAGGAAGCTTAGTCCATCGATGCGCTGCTCCAAATGTTCTGTAAGAGGTAAACAACATGTTAGTGCACCAAGGGTAACTACGCTTTTCCCAATCAAAAGCAGAAAGTAAAAGCGAACGGACCTAAGATTGCAGTCAAGTAGCGTGCATCGAACTCCACTTTCCACAGCTTCAGACTCTTCTTCGCCTGGTTGGTCATTGTTGCCGACGCTTCGGATCCAGATTGTTCAGTCCGAGGTGCAGTAGACAGTGCTCGCTCTAATGCCGATACGACATGGGTGCCGACACGATCAAGATACCTACAGACACATAGAGTTCACGCAGGCATAGATAGAGTGAACCACTTGCACAATCAGTTCACAATGAAAACGAACTGGTCAAGCTTTACCTGAGCGCGAACGACGTGCGAATCTCTTCATTGACAGACTCAGCATCGACCAAATGCTTTGGTGGAACTGTAATCGTGAACTCGATCTCTTTCTTCCGCGAGCCGGCGACCCGTCCATCTGGCAGCAACAGCATCACGCGCGAAGCAAACTCGGGCGGCAAGTGGATCCAGTCGTCGTCCTCCTCCTCATCGTCAGCGTCTTTGCCATTGCGATTCGCAGACTTATTTCGTGATTTGTTGTTATCACTGCCGCCAAGTCGACCATTTTCTTTTGACGCTCTTGAGGGAACTGTACTGTCTTCAATTTGTTGCTCACTGCTGTCAACATCGCCGTTGCTGTCGGCTTCGATACAAAAATTGGAGAGCAGCACTGCGTGGGTGTCACTGTCACCCTTCTTCTCGGCAATTTCCAGCTGCGAGAGTGACTCACTCAACTTCTCAATTGCTGCCACTGCCACTGCGTCGCCTTCAATCATCTCATCGTTCGCACCACCATCCTTGTCCTTCTTCTGCTTTTGCTTCTTCTTCTGCTTCCTCTTGAGCTTCTTCTTCTCGTCGCGAGTCAGCTCCGCACCAAGAGAAGAGCCATTCTGCTCTTGCTGCTTTGGAGCGTTGTTGAACTGCATGAACTCGGATCGCTGGAGTCGCGGCAGTCGCGGAATGTGGTGCGATAGCAGCACGTTCTCAGGCTTCAGGTCCGTGTGGATGATGTTGCACTTGGAATGCAGAAACGCCAGTGCTTCGAGGATGTCCTTACTCAAGTGCTTCACCAGCTTCATCGGGATCCCGCGGTAGTTGTAGTACTTGATCAGCGTCAGAAGGTTGTCCCCGAGCATCTCAAACACCATGCACACATCTACAAACACAAAACAAACAGGTCAGTCTACCACTCAGTCTACCAATCACAATGACCCACAGAGTTAACGACATCAAACTTACGGATGCCATTTGGACCGACGTAATCGAACGAGTCGATCAGCCGGACGACCTTGATGCTCCTGAGCGTGTTGTCAGCTTTTGCAGCGTTCACCGTGCACTGCAGTAGCTCGATCTCGTCCTGCGCGGCCTCCGTGTAGTGGCGCGCGCTCTTCTGCACTTTCATTGCGACGATCTCGCCGGTTTCCTTGTCGAGGCATTTCCACACGGTCGAGAAGTGGCCCCACCCGAGCTTCTCGAGCACCTGGAAGCGGCTCTTGTACACCTGGCCGGGCTTCACAGGGTGGTACCCGCCCGGTTTATAGCTCTTGGTCTCCTCTTCCTCGCTTTCGGACGAGAAGTAGTCCCCTTCGTCTTCTTCCTCAACTACGTCGCTCCAGACGGCGGCGTCATCGCTGCCGACGTCGTCGTCGTCATCATCAAGCGCGCGCTGCGAGATCGAGCCGTCACCCGCCACCGACAAGATCGAGAGTCCGTCGAGCGAATCTTCGGGCGCCGCGTCGTTTTTGTGGTTGTTGCGAACGGGCTTCTTCGCCTTGCTCTTCTTCTTCAGCTGTTGGCGCAGCAGCTGCTCCTCAGTCTCAATCTCCTCTTTGCTATGGCCATCGTCACCAGCAGTAGCAGCGCACGTGCCATCAATATCGTCAGCAGTGGCCAGCACCGTCTTGGCGTTCTTGTTCCTGTTGGCGCGCTTCTTCTTCTTCTTGGCGCTACTGGGAGTGCTGGCGCTGGGAGTGTTGCCGTTCGTGGTGGCTGCGACTGCTGCTGCTTGCGCCAACATGAAGAGCCACAGGAGGACGAGCACGATCATGAGCGTTAGACAAGGTGCTAATCCAAGAGAGTGAAAGAGCGATAGGGAGCGTGCCTTCAACGTACGCGCAGAGAAGGATGCGGAAGGCGGCGCCGCCATCGTAGTGAGCGCGGGTTCCATTTTTTTCCTCTTTCTTTTCCTCCTGCAGCGATGATTGGGAACGAGTGCAAAGTGCAAGACTCGCGCAGCCAAATTGGGTTGGCGCTTTTTGTGTGGTGGCTTGCAACCAGAGGGAATTGTAATTACCTTCATTTATCAAATAAGCCTTTGCAAGATAAGAAATGGACTTAATGTATTGGAAATTAGTTTTTATTATATCCTATTTATAGATAAAATATAGATCTTGTTATACAAGGTAAGTGTGCAAATCGACGATTTACTGCACTTTCAGCCAATCAACGTTCGCTGGTTCCTTCTTTTTAGCTAATCATCATTATTAACATCAACACCTCTACAAATCAATACTAAAATTCAAACTTCACGAAAGTCGTTGTGTCCATTTTCTGTACTTTTGCACGGGCAACTGTCGGAACATGCACATCTCCATCGCAGCTCCGTCGACATTTTCCAATCTGAGGCAGCACGCGCACGACGCTGGAAGCGCTGCACTGGATGTCACGACTGTTGCATCCTCAATGAGCTTGCGTCGGCCAAGAGTTGCCACCACGCAACCACCCAGACGACTGGAAAGCCAGCAGCAGGCAGCACTGCAACATTACCGTCGCGGAGATCATTCTGGTTCTTCTCGACTCGACTTTGCGGGCTACTTGTGCCACTGTACCCACGGTGTGGGTATCGTCCGCCTCCCGCACTCGTCTCTGGACAGGCCCAGTCAGTCACCCGTACATACAGCAGACGAACGAACACTCAGCTGCTGCTGCGATCAGTCAACGCTTGCTCACAAGAACGTTCTTGTGGCTCCACAGATCAAATCAGCAGCTCTACGTGTTCTGGATGCCGAGGTGCTTGAGGTACTTGAAGCGAATGTCGTGGGTGGATCGACCGCGCGGCGCGAGCTTGATTTGGGTCTCGATGGGGCACAGCGACAGCGTCGGGATCGGTCCTGCGGCGGGCGACGTTGACCCTGCTGCTGCTGACGAAGCGCCGCTTCCGCTCAGCGGTTGACCGCGTGTCGATGGACTCAGCGACGGCGAGCGAGAGCGGATCGACGCAGCCGCCGCAGCTGCTGCTACAGCCTGTTGTTGTTGTTGTTGCTTCTGCTGCTTCTTGGCAGCTTCGGCTGCGACTGCCGCTTTCACTTTACTCGCTTCTTTCGCTTTCTGCTCTGCTTCAATCTTGCGCTGCCGTGCTTCCTCTCGCGCCATCGCTTCATTCTCCAGATACTCCGCCTCGAGCTGCTCTTCGTACTCGCGCTCCATCTCTTCATACACGTCTTCCAAATTGCGCTCGACCATCGAAATGAACTCCACGCGCGTGTGCCACATACAGTCGCGCTGGCGCTTCGAGTAGTCCTTGTGCAGCGGGATGTAGAACAGCTCGGCTTCTTCGTTGAAGTGGATGGTTTTGCGCGCTGGCGGACCTGTCGACGCGGTGCTGCTGCTCTGTATCACAACGCTTTCATCTGTTCGTCGGGACGACCTGCTGCTTCGGCGCTCTCGCTGTCCATTTGCTGCTGCTGCTATCTTCTCCTCTTCGCTGTCTGCTTCGTGTACCTGCTGTGATGAATTATTTGCACCGTACCAACTCGCGATGAATTGGAAAAAGTTCTTCGACTCGCCCTTTTTGGTCGGCGCGTCATTCAGCCGCACTTTGAGCCCTTTCTGGCGCTCTTTCTTGCGTCCCGTCGTGCGCTCCAAGTCGCTGCGCGTTAGGTTGAAGCCGAGTTGCTTCCAGTACTGCTGTCGAATCGCCATCGAGTCGCGGCGGAGCTGAGGGGGCACTCCTCCGGTTGGTGCTGCTGCTGGACCAAACTGAGGACTGTTTGGATTACTGCGACTTCCACTGGTGAAGCCTCTCGGTGTGGTGGCTGTCACAGTACCAGGATCTTGCTTACTTGACCGCAGCAACAACGGACTCGGCGCGCTGGGTAGACTCTCAGCATCTGCGCACGTGCGTTTCGCGTTTTTGCCTTTACCATGACCGTTGTTACTGCTGTTGCGCTGCGAATGCCGCCGCCGTCGCTTCTCTTCTTCGACGGCCAGGTCGTCCACTGGACACACTTGTAGTAATGTGGGCATGGGCTTGAGCAAAAACCGTCGCTGGCTGGGGTCGCACACGTCGTTGTCGTCCTCGCCGTACTCGTCGCATCCAAACTCGCCACTTTCGTCCTCGTCTTCCGACGACACGCTCGACGAGTGCTCGCTGCTGTTGACCGTCGCGTCACTCTGCAGATCCGCTGTCGTCATCATCACATCTGCGCTGTTCCGCTTGAGCTTGCTGTCGCCATGTTCTTCGACTGCTTTACTATTCACACGACCCGTGCTTGCTTGCGCAGTACTGGAGCTGACAACAACCGAGACCACATCATTACCATGACCTATATGGGAAGAAGAAGACGACGACGATGAAGCCGTGAAGACGCTGCTGCTATTTGTGCTGCTGCTGGTACTGCTTGTGCTGATGGTGCGATCTTCCGCAACGACCGGATCTGTTGCCATGGAGCAAATCCCCATGCAGCCAGTCGATCGAATGGAGAAATGAGATGGAGCTGCGCGCGATAGTTACACACACAGCGAGAGAAGAGAGAATGTGGTTGTGGCTTCCACTTGCACTCGCTTGCTTGTGCTTGTGCTGTTCCTTGGTGTGCTGTTTCTTGCTTGTCGGCGGCTGCGTGAGAAGCCGAGTGAGGGGATGGAGCGACCTTCTTCTCGTGTGAGTGTGTGAGTTCGTTGCTCCCCATCGTGGCTTGAGTGCAACTGGGTTACGCTCTGAAAAGCAGCGGACATACAAACTGCAAGAGAAAAGAAGAACGAGAAGAGTGGCGCGTAACCCTTCTCACGAAGCCACCTACGTTATCCAGAAAACAATGTTGGAGGTAACAATTCGTAAATTTAAGGGACAATTCGTATTTGAGCTGGTTTTTTTGTGTTGTAAAAGTGACATTGAGAAAATGGTTGTAAATCAGCATTCAAACATCAAGACAAAAATAGCGGAATTTTTTATAATGTTACTGGCTGCCAAAATGACAGTGAGAAAAATCAAAACATCGGTCTCGACTAACTGGCATTATCAAATGGCAACTGGAATGACTTCACTGGAGAGAGCGAAAAAGGGAGCACAACACACCGGAAACAAGGTTCTTGTTTCCGGTGGCTTGTGTTTTCTTTCTTCCGACGTGAACTTTCGACAGCTTTGATTGCTTTGGCTTCAATTTGTGTCTTTTTTTAATATCACGCTTTGCAAACATTTGTCCGCAATTTTTTCATGCATTATGTTTACGTGCCAACAAAAAGGACACACTTTGAAGCCCCGAAAAGGCTCAAATCGTCCCTCGCTTTCCGCCCTTGCGCATCATCTTCATGGGTTGCAAAAGCAAGAGCATGCGCGCTTTTTGTGCTGCCGCGTGTGTGGCGAGACCTGAAGCCAAACTCCAAGCAAAGGATGCAACCACGAGAGGTGGCTTCGCTTTTGGCTTTGGTGTGGATCTGGATCTGGACCGCGAATTGTGAGCAAAAACCCGCTTGTTGATTGTTGCAGCACCACAAAGGCAACTTAGACACTCGGTAGATGTGTGTGCAGGTGGCAAGAGCAGCAGCAGCTGAGCCCGTACATTTGTGGAGAACAAACTAAATCAGCTGGAGAGAATTCCAAGCGGCCGCTATATTAACAGAAGCAGCTCTGCAAGCAATCAACCGCAATTTGGATACAGCTTCCATTCAAACATCAACACAGGTCATGGGGCAAGATCTCAACATTTTGCTTTTCCAACAACAGCAGGGGTTACGTTCCTCTGCACCTACGAAAGTCAAGTAGAAGCGAAAAAAATAATGACCTACCACAAACGAGCGTAACCACTGGTGACTCTGAAGCGTCGCCTCCATTGTCCAGTTTTTTGGTGATTCCGCTGTGTGATGCCGCGAGAGTCACGCACACGCGATTGGCTGAAGCCGCTTGCTATTTATAGAGCGCGGTACAGTGAGTAGCGATACATCCGGCAGGGATGTACGACAAGGTACATTTCATCTGAGAACGCCAGGCGAGTCAGTACCACAACGCTGCACTGCATGGAAAGCCGACGAGTGCCCATTGCCATGGCCGCACAGCCGCCGCCACCACAGGCAGCCCACGCAGTACCAGCAATGACTCATTTACAGACGCCGCCGGCGAGCGGCAGTCGCCACCAGCGGCTGCTCAGCGGCGCGCGCATCATCAAGAGCTACGTGCACGAGTCGGAGCTACGGCGAGAGGCCTCCAGGTACGTGAGTGAGATGATGCTGAGCTCTCTGTCTTGCATGTCCACGGTGTATGGAGTCCGCGCTTGCTTCATGGGTGTATGGGGCTGACATGTTGCCATACAGCCATGCTGACGCGTGTTGTTTTGTGAATGCGAATGGCTACGTGCGTTTACGTATGGATACAGGTTCAACAACGCACCGGCATCACTGTATGGCAAGCCGCATCTTGGAGTCGAACGGGACGAGAACGAGGAAGACGAGCATCAGCAGTGTTATGGGAAGCAGGACGCGCTGCGATTCCCTGCGAAGCCCAGCACAGCGCCGGAGACGCAGAGCTACCGATTGCGCCAACATGCCGAACGCAGTACTCATAACAACAACCAGCGCGAAGAGCAAAACGATCATAGAGAGTGTGCGTTGAGAACAAGAACAGCGCCGACACCTTCTTCGTCGATAACGGCACAACAACAGCAGTCGCTTGCGATGTTCTTCGCGAGCCAAACGGCGCATCGCGCGCGGCGACTGTCGATTTCTGCAGCACACGCCGCACAGGTGCACGCGAATGCAGCCGCCATTAATGGCAACGGGAATAACACTAGCGCTCCTTCTGGTAATACCAATGCAGGCGGTGTTAGCAACCCGGTCAAGCCGGTCGCAGTGGTCAAGCGCAAGCTGCAGATGGAGTCCGTGGTGTCGTATCCGTACCGCACGACCACGAACGCGATCCTGATGATGCCAGGGCGAGGCAGAAACAACAACGTACACATTGCTTTTGCCTTTGATTGAGCGGAATCTGCCTCGCGGGCTTCACTAATTTCGCGATTTACTTTATGTTGAAATAGCTCTCGGCCAAGCTCGACGCCGTGGTTAAGTCGTCGTTGTGGATGCGACGCAAAGTGGTGATGAGCGACGAGATTGCCAAGCCAGGTGGTCGAGGCGGCAAGGCGTACTCGCCTCGGCATGGGAGCACAGCTAACAATCACAACAACAGCAACAACAACAACAACGGTGGCTCGGATGCCTTGCCACCACCGCTGTCATCGCCGTCTGCAACCAATAGCAACAACGGTACAGGCAACAACAACAACCGAGAGCTCCCGCAATACGAGCTCGAGAAGAAAGTGATGGCGGCGTTCAGTCGAAGTACGTCGTGGGAATGGGTTTGTACGCCCTGTAGCGTTCTTACTAATCCTACAAGTGTGTCGTGAATGACTTAGTTGTGCGCATGTGGCGAGACCGGAAGCGGCGCAGCGAAGCCAAGACGCTCACGATGATGAACGGCAACAAACTGCGCAAGGACAACGGCATCCAGTCGGTGCACGTCGTGGGTATCCTCTCGCGGCGCATGATCCGCGAAGTACCGGCGCTCAAGTTCTTTGACGCCGAACCAGAAAGCACCGACTTACCAGTAGTTGGTAGTGGCTTAGCAGCCTCAAAGGCATTGGTCGCGAATGATACAAGTCACCATTCTTCAGCAGCATCTACATCGGCAGCGGCGACGTTAAACCGCAACACGCCGCGTGGGGTCTGCTACACGCTGGACGCGAACGGCTGCCGGTGCATCAAGATGGAATCAGGTGCGCTGCAGAACAGTTGCACAAGCCAGCGCGACCGCCACAAGAAGAAAGAGGAAGTCACGATCGAGAAAGCCATGGGCAAGACGCTGCGGCGCAAGTACGTTGCTGACACTGTGCGTGTACGGTATATTATGTATGGAGAAATGGCATATTGACTTGTTATGATAGAATGGTGAAGCGCGTCAAGACCAAGCGCTTGGGCATTCGCAAACTCGTCGACGATTTCCACAAAACGGGCCATGACCACGCAATGAAGCTACAGTCGCAATTAGGTACAGCTTGTTGCATAGTTGAAGTATAATTGTTTGACTCCAGCTCTGATTTTGGTCTGACACACAATTTCTCTCTTCGGGGACGATCCCAGCACTGCACCAGGCGGAAGGCGAGAAGATGTTCGGCAAGCGGCTGGCGGTGCTCATGTCGGACGACACCTCACTGCCTTCCTATCAGGCGCAAAAAGAGCTCTACTTGGCGCGCGTGCGGTGTCGAAAAGCAGACCTTATGGAAAAATGCCAGGTGAGGAAGAGACAAGTTGACGGAGATTAACGACGTCAGATAGATAGATCGGCTTGCGAAGCTAACTTGTGCATTTTGGCTCTGGCTGCTGCTGCTTCAAAAAAGACGCTACATGCGCTTGGAGAGCTGCTCCAGCATGTGGAGACCGAGGGGGAGCTCAGCGGACGCGATGTGTCGTCGGGCGAATTGCACTTCCTCGACCTGTTCCGCTGCGTCGTCGAAGAAGACAAAGTGCTCACGCCGCTGATCGCCAACGGCATCAGACAGCAACTCACCGCGCAGGACCAACAGAACCCGACCGTGATGGTACAATGCGCTAGTTCGTGTCTATTACAAAAACCATTTTCTATCAGACATGCTGACACTGGATTTACATACATTATTTTGACAGGAACTCATGGCAATTCTGAGACACCAGGTCAACAATTGAGAGAGCATCGGGGCCATAGAGCGAAGTGGGGATTATGATATTTGGTGGTCACCATTCATGCATTTTCTTTGTTTCTGTGTCGTATCCTCCTCACCACCCGTCGCATGTTCTGCTTCCATCATACTTTACAAATTACACCTGACTCGTCATGTTGAGCTCGTCCTCGCTCCCCAGCGGCGACGGCGCACGCTGGCGCAGCTCGCGAGCCGAAGATGAAGACAATGATGACAATTTCGCATCTCTCTTGCTCATCTTCGTGCGCTTCTTCTCGTTCGCGATATCATCGTCCAGGTCCCCTGAGAGCAGCTCGTCGTCTGCACCGTCGCCGTTGTTCGAGTGACGCATGCGGTACGACACCACAGCGACAGCCGCCACTGCGGCCGCAGCGACCGCCACACTGCCGACCACAGCCATCCAAATGGGCCAGCTCAGCTTCGAGAGCTGGTAGTTGTCGCTGTTGCTGAACTGCACGGCCGCCGTGTCGTATTGGATGTAGAAGCCGTCGCAGGCGCCGCCGCTCTTCTGGTTGCGGGTCTGCAGTGAGAAGCATTCCTGGATCTTGGACTCGCTGATACGCGCCACCTGTAGCTTGGAACTCTCAAACGGCGCCTGGTAGTGGAACACGCCGGCCGCCATGTCGCTTGCGCGTGAGCCGTCCACGATGAAGTGGTAGAGGTTGGCCGAGTCCTTCCACGCGACGATCAGGTAGCCGCACTGCACGACGCCGCTCTGGTGGAACTGGCGCACGGCGTCGCAGTCGCTCGACAAACAGCGCGTTGAGTCCTTGAAGAATACCCAGTCGGCTTCCATGTTGGTCTCCTTCAGAGCTATTGGACAGAGAGAGAATCAGACTTGGTTAGCAAACATCTTTCTATACAAACAGCACAATAGCAATAGCAACACTAAACAAACGCACTCGTGAGGTCCTGGGCGATCGCGCACTTCTGGAAGCGCCGCTGCACGGCTTCGCTGCCGATGCAACGCTTGCGGCTACGTGCCTGGAAGATGTTGGTGCAGCCGATCACGAGGCTCACGCAGCGTTTGCCGTCCGCGCACTGGCACTCGTCGTTGTCGCAGAACACGTCGTCGATCTGGATCTTGCCCGCCGCGTCACACACCGCGACGCTGTCACTCGCTGTCATCAAACTAGCAGTCACAGTAGTAGCCGTGGTGCTCGTAGAGCTCGTCTCGTTCTCGCTCAAGCTCGAGCAGTTGCGCGCCGTGTATTGGCACGCACTGCAGGTCGCGCTCGCGGTCTCCATTGCCAGCGCCAGCAGGACGACCACCAGCACCACCACCAGCAGTGGTATCGGGAGAGCGCCGCTCCGTGAGAGCATGGACGTCTTCATTGTTAGCGTCGTTACGCTTGTGGACTTCTCTCTATCTGTGGGGGCTGATCAATGCGCCTTCGTCGGCCTCTGCGTGAATCGGAGCTGCTCGGGATCTGAAATGCACGCATATTGGACAAGAGTCACACACAAAAATTCAGAGACGTGGGTGTGGGTGGGGTACTGAACACATCTCGAATAGTAGACCCATCTATTATACCGCAAAGTACGCACGTACCTAAATGTACAGTGATGTGCTGAATTGGGAGCTGTGTGTGGCCCACATAAAATAAAGGATTGAACTTACCGGTAATCGCTGGGGACGGGATCGGGTGCGAACTTTACGGTAAAACCCAAGCAGTTTTGCTTTCACACATTTCAAATTGGGATTCGTGCCAGTAGCAGCAACAGCAGCAGGCGGCGACGAAGATGTATGGCATCCGCCGGCGCGACGGCAATTCCTCCGAGGCCATCGCCGCGATCCTCAACCCGAACGAGGGATATCGGTGCGCGATTAATGCTCTTCGCCTTCATGTAGCCCTGGGCAGATGTCGCTGTCTCTACGCCTTTGTGTGGATAGCTAGTTACTCACGGTTGAAGCGGCGACTTGAACTCAACGACTGACTGTGTGTGTGTGTCTGTCGACTTGATGCACTAGAGAGAAGCTCAAGAAGCGAGGCATCACGCCCAAGGACTATGAGCGTGAGAACAAGCTGCGACTCAAGCAGATGCAGAAGCGGAACCGCGAGCAGCGCCTTCGAGAGGTACGCTACGATGGGGGCAATGGTTAATTGATCTACAAACGGCTTGAGGCAAGTACGCTACGCTGGCAAGGCTTTCCGAGGACTGATCCTTCTGCAATGTGTGAACTTTACAATAGGAAGCTGCACAGTGTGAGGCATTCAAGCTCACGCGCTTCAAAAGCGTCCGACCGCGCGTATACAAGCACGAGGAAGAACGAAATAGCGAAAGCAATCAGAAGAAGCACGCTTTCCTGCGTCGAGGTGACTCGGCTGCAGCGCTGCTCACTGACCCACAGCAGCAGCAGCTGAGTCACCACCACCGAAGACGAGACGAATCCCTACAACTTCAACAGCACTCGACGGGTCTTCCGCCCGCATTTTCACGACCCGAGAAGAAGGAACCGCATCCGCCGCTGAAAGAGCCCGTACCGTCGCTTGAAGAGCTCGAAGAGCGCAGTCGAGAGCTCGTTGAGAAAATGGTGTGTTTCTCTTCCGTATGACTAACTTCTCCCTCTTTCTCATAGCTTAAATGTGTCTGGACTGACTGATCTTTCGTAATACGTCTACAGACACTAAAGGAGAAGACGGATTTTGTGAACGCGAACGCGTGGGAAGTGATCCGCAAGTCCCCCGCCAAGCCGCAATCAGTAATATACGCCCATCACCAGCAGCAGCAGCCTCGAGGCTACAATCGCAACTTTGGCCGCATCCCAAAGTACCTCCTCGAGCGCAAGGAGCAGTGGGCTCGCGAAGAAGAAGAGCGGCGCCTGAATGCGCCAGACCCGGACTGCCCGCCTGGGATGATGCTGCTCGATGAGGACGAGCGCGTGCGTACCCTAAACGTGCTCCGAAAATCGCTCGAGGAGGCGCGGCTGCAGATGAACTTCTTGCCGCTGCGTATCGAGACGTCGAGCCAGATCCGCCGCAAGAACGCGCTCGAGGCCAAGCTCCAGGAGATCGAGGACGCCATCAAAGTGTTTGACCGGAGCAAAGTGTACGTCGCGATCCCGCTCGAAGACCTGAGCAGCAGTGGGGTCAAGAAGAAGAGCCCAAAGAATCTGGACACGAGCCGACAGGAATTGAATGGCGCAGCCGCGTAGTTAAGCTGCCACCAAGCAACGATTTTGCTGGTATCAACATTGTCAGCAATTTCGTATTAACAGAGCGCAGCAATCAAAAGAACCTCCGATTTATTGGTACCTAGTTACGTCATTTGATGACAGTGCGACACCACTTACCATAGTCGTACGCATGCTGACTTCTGTGTGAATGAATCTGTCATTACGACGACATAGACGCGAACGTGGCCTTGACATCCTCGGGGTCGAGCGCGTTGAACTCGTCTTCAGTCACAATCTCCATCTTCTTCGACTTGACCTTGAGGTTGTAGCGATGCCACTCGGAGCGGAAGTGCTCACGGTACTTGGCCATGTCGGTACCGAAATCGCCTCCACAGGTACTGCACTGACGGGACTTCTTCTCGCCAGCATCACCAGCAGCAGCAGTGCCAGTTGCAGCCTGGACAGGCAACGGCGTTGGCGCGGCTGAGCGCTTGTCCGAGAGCACGAGGCGGTCGGTCTTCTGGCTGATCTCGTCGTCAATGTTGTCTTCGCCCTCCTTGTGATTGTTGAGCTCAATTACCTCGAGCGAGCCCACTCCGTCCGCGCTATTCTCTTCAACCAACGCATCGACGACGCGGTATGATCCGGGGTTGATTAGCAGCACCATGCGCGTGGGTTCGCTCCACTTCTCTTCGAGGATCTCGGCGCCTTCCTTGAGCATCGTGGGCTTGACCTTCTTGGCGCCAGCGAGCGGCAGCGTGACCTGGATCTTCATCTTGGCGCGCGCGATCGGGATGTGGCCCTGTAGCTTCTTGATCACTTCGAGCGCCTGCTGCTTTGCCGCGCGGTTCGGAACGACAGCGTAATGGATCTCTTTCATCAAACGCTCGATCACGCTGAACGGGTACGGCCGGTTCGAGTTCGGGTTCACACACTTGTCCGCCACGATCGTCGCGATATCGCGATACAGACTGTCGTGTCAACATACAACGATAGTAGCACAGAGGGTTAGTATCGAGCGAGTAATATGACACAACAAGCCATGAAGGTGTGCTTAGTTGTACCCACTTTTCGACCTGCGCCTTGCGCTCGCCCTCCGAGACCTGCAGCTCGCCCTGATCGAGGATCAGGCGACACACCTCCGCGTCGTCCTGCACACCAAACGCCTGCACCCAGTCGTGCTTCTTGGCGAACTTGCCCTGAAGGATGCCATTCACACACACACACACACACACGCAAAATGCCATTCGCATACCAGTTAGATGCAGATACAGAAAGGTCTAGAAAGCGAGCGTGCAGTTGCTACAAGGGAAGCCGCCATAGCTACCTTGGAGACGTTCTCGTAGACGCGCGTGATCTGCAGCACTTCATCGATGTCGGTCTCGATGCCGTTGCGCCAGTTGAGCACCTTGTTCTTGTAGCACGCGATCTCGAAGCGCTTGCCGTTCTTCTTGAGGCGCACGACCGCCACGTTCGTCATAAGCACCTTGCCCACGGGCTGTCCGATGCGCGCATTGCTCATATTTCTTGCTGGTTTGCTGCTATTGTTGCTTCTGCTGGGTCGGGAATAGACAGAGAGACGAGCTCTTCTTCACGGGAATGGCGAGCCTTATCGACCGAGCGAATGCGAAAATGGAGCTCTTTTGCGGGGATGACCACTCTTGGGAGCAGTGACAGCGACCCATTTTCTAAGGGGTATTACCATATTAAAGAGGATTTAATATGCAAACTGTGTCAATTGTAACTTGTGTTTTTGTAATGAAATATCTAAAATCGAGAATCCATTCGATTGAGAGAGGTGTTCGATAATGCCTTCTCGCTTGTTCTTTCACTGCAGTATTTCAGCCAATCAAAATCCTTGTCAAGTCACTAGAGCGGGGAGGAAATGCAATCCTCGTTTTTCGAGACTTGGGTACACTTGCTGGTGCAACCACCTCGATCATTCTCTGCGCTTCTTCTTGATGTGCAGCAGCAGCTCAGACCATTGATTGGAATTGCTTTCATCACAATAGTGAATAGTGCGCAGTTGGAAATCCTAGGCTAAGGACAGGAGTGTGTCAGTTGCGGCGCTCCTTTTCCAGACCAGATCTCGCACATCATGTCTACTACTGCAAGCAAAGCACCGATAGACACGTCCAAGCACTCTTCACATTGGTCTACTTGGCCGGGATCTAAGGAAGCATAGCGACTTGAGCTTCTTCTTCCGTGTGGGCTTGTCATTCGCAGCAATTGCCCACCTCGAGTGTGTCTTCACCAAATAGACACGTGGGTGGGTTGGGGACCCTTTTCCCAAGTGGCGCAGTTGGACGCTCTCCAGACTGTGCGCATCAGGCTCGCCACCAGACCGACCATTCGCTGCGCCATAAGCAGCAGCAACAACCAGTCGCTCTTGCAATGACGCACAGGCACACAATGCGCTAATGTGTGTACAACTGGTCGCTCTCAAGCGCGACACTTGTGTGAACTGCGTGTGAACGTCGCAGTATGCGCTATGTGATGATGAAGGTGATGATGATGACTTTCGTCGACGCTTCTGACTCGCAGACCTTCTTGTTGCGACATACAGCGTAACCGCCGCCGTTACGGTTACGGTACAGCACTACAACTTGACGTCAAACAAGAAGAGGCACGCAAGCTGCTTTTTTTCATGTCAAAGATTTTTTCTGGCAATCAATGACGAGGCAATGATTTGCGAGGTTGCGAGTTACACACACGACAAGCTTGTTCATCATGTTGTTGTCTTGCGCGCATGTGTGCAAGATCCCTGCAAGGACTTGCGTGTTGCGCGGCAAGATTCATGCTTGTTGAGCCTTGTCGTGTTGTGAAGTCGCCGCTTTGTTGTTGGTTGTGCTGCTGCTTGTTTTAGAGCCGACACCCAGGGCTGGATTCACATTCAAGCAGCACAAACAAGTGCATTCCCTGTACGGAGGAACGTGGTCAACATTGCACCTTAGTCGAAACACACCGCCACACCACACTACATCACCACCACGATAGACAGACATGTTTATGGGCTTGTAAATGCAACAAGCAGCACAGTTTCCCGTCACGCTCGAATAAACAGCAGAATACAGTTTGCTACAGCTTTGATGGACACTTCAGCTGGTCTGCTGCCCAAAAGACCAGCTTTTTAAAAACTCAAAAACAGCACGACTTGAAGTTGAGGACCTGCCCATTTGACGCCGCGAATGTCATCATGAGGAGAGAGATCCGGCTGGCGAATAAACAAGAGTGCTTCAACGATGCGCGTGGTGCTGCCGTTGACTCCAGATTGTTTTGTGTGAGGTGGGGACGCAAAATACTGTACAACAGCAACAAAATGCACAAGTTTCGCGGTCGCAAGTGAACTGTGCACTTGTCGATGCACAGTTCACTCAGGAATCCAAACAACAAGGGCAAAATCAAGGACAAAATCAAGGACAAAATGCAGAATCTGTAGCTGGAAAATGTAGATTCGATGAATAGGCAGTCAGATTCTGAATAGTTTTTGATGGATTTTGACCGACTAGCTGACTGGCAGGTGCCTGTGGACTAGTGGTTTCAACATGTGCGCAGCAATTCGCACCAGCCATTCGTGTGTGTTGTGGAGCTTGACATCCCTGACCAGCTTCATCTGAACCTGTTCTGTCAAATGTCGACGACCACCACATATCCAGAAATTTCATTTTTTACTGGATATATATGGCCGATACATTTGTGCAGGCTGAAGGCAAAATTCTCCATTTTTGAATCAAGAACGATTTCAGTTTTGCCACACGCTTCAAAGCTGTTATTGTCAGCTTCAACCAGCACTCAGACACGCAGGAGTGAATGCGCGAGACAGGTGAGAGCAAGGAGTGGTCGCAAATGGTCCATGGCCGGGCCATTCATTTTCTCGCAGACGACAACTGCAATCCACCCCCACCCCCACCCCACTCGTCACAGAGGCGATTCAGCCAATCACTGATCTTTTTGAAGCCTATTCACGCTTTTGATTGGCTGTTCTCTTCGATTGCGCTGTTGTGTGGTCCACGCTGTTTCGAGCAAAAGACATGCGGGCCGACGACGGAAGAAAAACAGCAAGTCACAGAGAAATCCGGCAGGGGCTAGGGCGTCCTTAATTTGTTGCTGTTGGAGCGGGTTGTCTCTCTCGCATAGTGAGACCAAGAGCAAACCCACAATCAGCGACAAAAACTGGCCCGCAGTGCCACTTTCTCTGCGTGCGTCGTCCCACCGCAACAAAAAGAAGCACAAGCCGGATTTGTGAGTGTTGTTTGCGCGAGCGTGCCTTGCGTACCCCTTCCCCGCGTAGCCACCTCACCCTTAAAAACCGGAGACACCCAGTCCAGTCTCCAGTTCTCCAAACCTACAAGCCCACAGAAAAACTGTGTGGTTTTCGGGACGGCTGGCTCACGAGCCACCAACAGCAGCAGCAGCGGCAGCAAGCCAACAAGCAAAGCCATTCTCGAATTTAGCCCCACACTCCAACGCCATACAAACAAACAGGCGCAGAAAGCAATCAGCCAACCCCCATACAAATTACCACACAACACACAATAATAATGAGCCTGATCGTGTCCGCCATCCCGCCGCCGCCGTGCTCGCCGCGCATGCTCAAGCGCCCGCGTAGCAGCTCCAACGACCGACTGAGCCTCGAGCAGATCCTCAAGGCCTGCAAGCGCTCGGATCCGGCGTCCCCGCACTCGCCCGTTGGCGCCAGCATCAAGCTCCCGTCACTGCTGTTGCTCCCCCAGCGTCCGTCGCAGAAGATCCCAGCCGACGTGACCACGGACCCACGCGTGGCCTCGCTGTCCCCACTGCTGCAGGCGTGCTCGAGCATGAAGTCGGCGATCCCGTTCCTGCAGAATTCGCGCCGCCACGCGCTCAGCCTGCTGCTGCAGAACCAGTGCGAGCGTGCGCTCAACGTGCTCGAGAAGATCGAGCGCGCGAACGACATGATCTCGCGCCAGCGCCGCCGCTTCGTCATGGAGCAGGCGAACGCCATCCACAAGTACAACAGTGAGCACCAGAACGACGACGAAGCGAGCGAACAGGTCGTGAGAAAGGTCAAGCGCACGGTCAGCTTCAGCGACGACGTGACCGTGGTGGACGCCGAGACCATGGACCGCTCGCCCGCGCCGATGCCGCCGCTCATCCGCGAGGAGATCCTCGTGCTACGTGCGTCGCGCCCGATCCCGGTCGGCAACTTCTCGGAGCTCTGGAACTAACGCTCAAGCGAGTCAATCAGTTTCAGGTCCATTTTCTTCAATAGCCAGAGTGAAGGCAGTTAGTATCATATAATAACAACCTATTTATTCATTGGAATCAAGCCATCCATCCATGAGCCATCACATTCACACTGTCTCCACTGGGGGGGGGGGGGGGGGGGGGGGGGGGGGCGGGGGGGGGGGGGGGGTGGGGGGGG
>JALBZZ010000284.1:0-38260 GCA_038051095.1 Globisporangium irregulare
ACGCGTTTTTTGTTGCTCTCGCCGTTTTGAAGCACTTTGACACATGGGCCAAGCATTCGGTCGACTTCAACATCGGTATCTCAACGTTCAAAAAGCTGGTGCATCGCGTCATCCAGACTATCGAGCCTGTGCTCTATGCACGATTCGTCAAGCCCGTTATAATGGCAGAGCAGAGGGCAAATGGAAATGTCTTTTCCAACTACCCGCACGCTCTCTGCGCAACCGACGTGAAGTTCCAGCCAGCGTATCGTCCAAGCGGTCGCTTTATCGAACAGAAGGTTTATTACTCTGCAAAGCACAAGCTCTACGGTTTCAAGATCGAATGCTTGGTTGCACCACCAGGTGTTGCGGCTGACGTCTCTGTTCATTTCCTAGGGTAAACGTCGGACCTCACAATCCTGCTTGACAGGACTCAGATTTATCGCCAGACGTTGCGCAAGCGAGATGGGGACACAACTGAGCTAGGGAGCGAGCCAGCACAGTTTACCAATATATGGGCAATGTTGGTCGACAAGGGCTACCAAGGCGCTGGATGTGTTGTCCGGACCATCCAGTCGAAGAAGAAAGCGCGCGGAGAAACATTGGACCGAGAAAACTTGGCGCGAAACAAGACCATTTCATCGACCACGTGCTTGTCGAGAACTGCTTCGGCCGTATGTGCGGTCTGTGGAACACTACATACTCGATATTCAAGTGGAACGAAAATAGGTTTGATACTGTGGTGCGACTTTGCGTGGTGTTGACCAACTTTCATGCGTCGCTTATGCCGCCTCACGCTCAGGACAGCGAACATTACTGTATGGTGTTGGCAACGTACCAGTCTATGGGGGATAGAGTCCGTACGCAGCGGACCGCAGCTCAGCGCGAGTACCACGCGCGTCAGCAGATACGTGCCCGCCCAAACCCTTACGAAGCCCGTCCGCGATCGTCTCAAAGCGAGACTCACTTTGGCTCTGATGATGAAGAGTCGTTTGCGCTCTAATAATAATACACGTTTGTTACAATGACTACATCTACTGACTCTCCTGTTGCAGCCAACAAGTGGATGCAATTGGGCTCCGTGCAGCTAGATGGGGTTAGGCCGCAGTCTCTGAGTGGTGGACAACCTTGGAGACCACATACGCCAGGTACCCACTCCTCCGTCTTGGGCATCTTGCTTGCGTTCTTGCTCACTTTCTTGTTGGCTTCTTCATCCTTGTCTCTTTCGCTTCGAGAAATCACATTCCCATCGCTTTCATCTGAACGCGGCTCTCCAAATCACTTCATGGCATCCTCGTATACTGCAAGCGTATACTAAAAGAAAGGTATGCTTTTGCCTGGTCTCGGTTATCGGTATATAGAGCGCAGTCAATCGGCTCTCTTCTTTCCTCTTAAACCCGGTACACGCTTCTTACACAGCATGGAAACTTTCGTGCAGCTCACTTGAATGTTGTATGCTTTTGTTGGAAACTGCCTCCTCTTTTTGTGCGAAAGTGCGGAAAGGAGTCTGTCCCTCTCCCCATCGAACCACGTGTGCAAGGAACGTCATTAGTGAACGCGCAGTGAACAAGGAAGCTCGGCGGGCGGTAGAAGGAAGCAGGCAGTCTCTCTCTCTCTCTCGAGCTCCCCCAACGTCTCCGCTCCGTGCCATCGTCTGACTCGGTCCCGTCCAGTGAGTGTCTGCATCTTTCTGTTCTGTGTCAAGCAGCCGAATCCCCCCCCCCACGCGCACTGCATCTGAATCATCTCGCTTCATTTTGTTCACTTCAAGCGCGCGACAATCACCCACCGCCATGTCAACCTCATCGAACGCGTCGCCACGCGTGCCGAGACCGGCTGCGCTCTCGGACGACATAGACTACGAGGACAAGCACATGTTCCCGCCCTCGCGCCGCTCGCACCTGGGCAGCCCGATCTTCTCCAGAAGGAGCGTGCACTCGGTGCACTCGACGTCGTCCTCGGTGGAAAACTCGCCCGCCGCGCCGTCAGGTACCAAATCGTACACCAACTCGCCGCTGAAGACCCGTCACTCCGAGTCGGAGCTATTGGTATCGCCCCGCAATCGATCGGAGCTGGACGAGTACCCGCGCTTCGATTCGAAGAAGAAGATGTCGGCCGATTTTTCCGATGACACCATGTCTGTCGGATCTATTGGCGGCGGTGAAAGCCCAAAGTCCGACAAGGGGAGCTGGCGCATTCGCTCTGCAGTCGCGGGGCCATTTTTGACAGGTCCGCTCGCGAAGGATTTCCAGTCGGAGCACCTGAAGACGCCGCGTGGCAAAGCGAGAGACGACATGAACTTCGACCACTCGGGGCTGATGTTCCCTCTCGCCCCAGTCCTCGATGCGATACCAGATACACCTCGAGGGGGCTACCACCACCAGCCACAAGGTTTCACGGACATCAGCCAGTATGAGAACAGCTCGCAGCCGATGGACGGCTTCAACCTCGATCACTCTGGATACGTTTCCAACGAACCTGCGCGTCCGGCGCCGGCGTTCAACTCTGCGCGACGAACGACGAATTCGCAATCGCAAGAAGCGATGCTGAACAGCCAGTACTACGCTGGCTACGCTGGCTACGATGCTCAAGGTGCGGCACAAGGTGGCTTTGAGTCTTCCCAGCAGCAATCCACGGATGGGCATCTGTACAACGGTGCCCCCCCGTCGTCTGCAATTGTTGCCACGCAGTCAAATAACTCACATGCGGCGAATTACGCAGACGTGGTTGCGAGAAACGGCGGTGGATCAAACGAGCAGAGCTTGGTGTCTTCCTCTGGGAATGATTCATTGGAAAGTTTGTCGAAAGGAATGGCGGACTCCATGGCGCAAATTCTTGCCAAGACGAAGAACGGTCGATCGTTCGGTGAGGTCCAACTCACGACGCTGGTGCAGAAGATTCACCTGCACATGAACATCATGGGTCGAACGAGCGCTGCGATTCGCGAGGACTACAACCGAATCAAGGCGAAACTGGAGCAGACGATCACCGATAAGAAGGTGTTGGAAGCGACCAACTACCACTTGCAGCAGCTCGTGCAGCAGTACGAGGTAGAGCGACAATATTTCCACCAGTACGTGCTCCACTCTCTCCAATCGCAGTCGTCGCTGATTTACGAGTCGATGGGCAATCTTTCGCAGAACGTGGCGCAGTCCAAGTATACAATTGAAGAGTTGAGTGCCCGTTTGTCTCGCGAGTTGTCGAACATCCAAGGCTCTCGTGGCAACGACAGTCAGCTGAAGGAAGTCTTGGAAGAAATCAAGCGAGCTGTGGACATCAGCTCGATTGCTGGAGCTCAGCAAGGTGAAACCCGGTCCCAGTCGCCAGCGAGAACCTCCCAGTCTGCAGCGAAGGCGGGAAATGACACCAAGAACAAAGAGAGCAAGGCAGGTGGTTTCAAGCTCACCCCGGTCCTGCTTGCTGTGCTATTGTGGATTGCGACGCTGGGTGGAGTCTACTTCAGTGCCAAGTCTGCTGCGCTTTCAGAGCTCCAGCAGCAACCGTCTACATCAATTCTTCCGAGCGATCTTGATTTGATCGTGGACCAGATTTCGCAAAAATTGGAGTCCGCAGTCCAAGCGTCGGAAGTGCGTAAACTGGTGTACACAGAGCTGAAGGAAAACCCTCAGATTGTCGAAAGCGTAGTCGGTTCAGCTGGAAATGGACTCGCTGAAGAGATCTCCCAGAGATTAGATGAAGAAGCCAAGGTCGAGCACGATTCGCACCACAGTGCCCCTGAAGCCGCCGCACCGAGCGAACCAAGTGTCAGCGTCAGTGAGCAAGCTAGTGAAGTTGTCGACGAACAGAAGACTGGCGGTTCGGCTGAAGCTGAAGTCACTCCTAATGCTGAGCTGAAGACTGAGGTTGTGAAGGAAGAAGTGCCCGCCAAGTCAGAGGAACCAGTCGCTCCAGCTGAAATGAATGCCAGTGTTCCGGCTGATGCTGTTCCACCAGTTGTGGACGCCGTTGCTGAAGCTGAGAGCTCGATCGTTGAAATCGAAGTACCACCAGTTGACGTCTCCGCGTACCCTGATTCGTTGATCGCCGAGCTGCTGCACCTCAACCCAACTGACGACAAGCCTTTCGACAATGTTGGCGAAGGTCTTGGCCAGCCTGTGGTGGATGTGATCGACAACACTGAGAACGAGGTTGCCACCGACGAAGTGTATGGCGAGACAAAGACTGAAGTTTTCACAGAGTCATCTCTGGATCCTCTAACTCTTGATGAGCGATCTACTCAGCCTATCGACGTGGAAGACATTGCACCAGTCATCAAAGCTGACAACAGTGAGCACCTTGAAACCTCTGAGGACGTCATTGAAATTGCCATTGAAAGCGCCGTAAACCTTGATTTGATCATCCAGAAGGAACAACTGGTCCATGACAACGCAACCCTGAACCTTGAACCAGACTTGACTGAGCAAGGTATCATCACCAACCCACTTGAGCAGTCTGTCAGCACGGAAGATGATGCGCCTGAAGCTGTGGGTATCAACGACGTGACGCCTATCGATGTAAATGTCGAAGCTGATGACTCCGCTGCAAAGACTGAAGCTGACATCACTATCGAGCCAGTCGAGGTGTCTTTGGATGCGAACCAAGTTGTTTCTCCAGCTGACGAAAAAGACGTAAAGGAAGTAGCCTCCTTGATTGATGACGAAGCTGCAGTTCCAGGAGAGCTCGAGAAGGACGTGATTAAAGCTGCGTCCGTCAGTGATGAGGAAGTCAAGACGCAACAAAACGAAGACAAAGAAGCGTCCCTTCTGTATGAAACGAGTGGTGTTCTCGCGGAAATCGAAGAAGCTTCTTCTGCTACGTCAGAGAATCAAGAAGTGGGAGTGAGTGAGGACAACATCTCGACTAGTGGTGACATTCAACCTAAGGCAGTTCAAGCTCAGGCTGACGACGCAGCAAGTGAAGACGCCGGTGTGAGCACAGAGGATGCTGGCGCGGCGACAGCATTTGCTGGTCTTTCTATGGCGCTGAAGTCGTTAGCGAACCGATTTGTCGAAGGTTTTGATGCCTCAAAGCCGACTGAAGCTATTGCTGGTGTCTTTTCATCATCCCAGCTATCGGATACTGTGAGCGAGACTGTCGATGGGCATGCACCTACTCCCTCCAAGACAGTCAAGTTTACTGACGAACACACTGAAACAACAGAGATTGGTGACAAAACTGTCGAGAGCGTGGATGCAGAAGAGAACCCAGAGGTAGTGGTCAAAGTTCCAGTCGCTGCAGAGCCATTCGCATTGGATGTCGAAGGTAAAACTCAAGTGGACAAGGTAGCTAGCCAAAGCGAGCCAGTTTTGGCAATCGACGTCGCTGAAAGCGCACAGGTCGCTTCTGAAGCGACCAACGAACCACTAATTGTGGACGTCGGTGACATTATTGAGCCGTCAAGCGATGCTGTGCAAGCCAAGGAGGCAGACAAAACTGTCGATGCGGCTGAGGATCCCACTGGCGACGTGGAAATGGCGACCTCGTTGTTTGCCGAACCACGTATTGAGGAGATTGAAGTCAAAGCTAAACCAACTGAGCCAGCAAGCGACGACGACCAATCCAAGGAGGTTGTGGAGAGTGTTGTGAGCTCGGACGATACGTCTGAGGTGAAGGCAGATTTGTTGATCTCCGCTGCCGACAAGCCTCGAGGCGAGAGTGAACTTAATGAGGTCGCTCACACCACAAGACATCTCACAGAAGTCGACGATGCTAAAGTCGGCTCGATTGAATCTGAAAAGATTGACGATTTGACTGCTGGTTCACTCTCTGTCGAAGTTGGCGAAGAGATCACCAAGGGTTCAAGCGACGATGCGGAACATACTGGCAGTTTAGATCTAGACTCTGCTGGCATGAAAGGTAACAGTGAAGTCGCTGGTGCTGAGTCAGACGGCAGCACTGACCAATCCACAGAAGTTTCCGAGCCAACGAGCGAACTGAATGTGGACTCAAACTCGCTTTCTGCTGAATCGCCTGCTGAAGAAACCGTCGAGCAAGTTGTGATCACTGAAGCTATCGGTGTGGAAGGCAACATTGTATCTCCTGCAGGTGACCTCAACCTGGGTCTTCTTCCCGAGCAAGCGTCCGAACCTGCAACTGGCGATGAGATCGTCGCCAGCGGGAAGAATGAAGAAAAGGCCGCGGATTTGACTGTCGCTGTCAGCGAGACTGAAGATGCTTCGTTGCCTGTGGAGACGCCGGCTTCTACAGATGTACTCGTGGAAGATTCGATTGCTAGCTCTGATACATCAATTGCCACCGAACAGCCCAGCGCGGTCGATGAGCAAGCTGGTGATGCTATCATGAGTGTGGGTGACATTGGCTCCCCAGTTGCTATTGACGCCATTGGTAGCGTTGAAGCAGTGGACCCAAGTGAATCACTGACTACCAGTGAGGCTACCACTTCCGATGAGGCTGATTTAGCCACCGCACCAAACAGCGAACCCGAGCAACTCAAGAGCGGATCGGATGTGAGTGATGCTGACGCTGCTGTCGAATTGGGCACTGCCGGTATTTCTGATTCGGCAGGCGAAGATGTTGTCACTCTTTCTGAAGAACCGCAATCTGAGCTTCAACTGGAAGCGGCTATTGAAGATGTATCGGTCTCCTTGAAGAGTGGTGGCGTGGATGAGGAGCTTAATGGAGCCGCTGAACTTGGGGCAACTACTCGTTCCAGCGAAGATGCGGTTCCATTGAAGGGAGATGCTGACAAAGAAGCTCCTGCAGTCGTTGACGGGGAAATTGTCGAACTTAGCAAAACCGAGGTAGACACCGCCGATGACATGAAGGGCACCACGACAATGGACTCATCCGATGAGTCGCTCCCAGAAGTGCGAAGCGAAGAGCAGCCAATGGTTCCTGTAACCTCGGAACCAGTTTTGACGTCTTCTGATTCTGTCGACGGTGATGCTTTGGAGCTGTGAGCTGGTGGTGAGTGATAAGGTTGGTATTCCTTGGGCGATGTAGGATTAGTTCGTTTACTAATGTTGATGATAAACTAAAGAGAGGTTTGATGTGAATTTGAATAGAAACAAAGTTGAATCCGTTCTAGCAAACAAACGGCTGACTGAACGTGAAGATCCAAGACAGACATGCTGACTCAAGAACTGGTTTATTTAGGTGGTGCCAAGTTGTTCGTGTGTAGATAGATAGTCATCGTGTTGCTGATAGAAAGAGTCGCGTAAGGGAGGAAAATGCAGCACAGACCACGGACAATTTCCAACTCAGCGCTTCAAGTCTTCCCTCTTTCTCCATTCGATGATAACTTGCTGTCCAAGCTGGAGAGGATATGCACACAAGATCGGATGAACCAACAACAAGGGCGCTCATGTCATGTCTTTTTCTGGGTGTTTTGATTCATTCTCGTTTCTCTCTCTTGCTCTTCACTCTCCACTCTCTGGTTGTTCTGCGTCCACGCACACTCGTCCGTGAAGGAAGAAGCCGCTTGCATATTGTTTCTGTTTCTTTCTTGTTTTGCTGTGTTTCTTGGTTTGCTTGTTGTCCCATCTGTGCGCGTGCGATCGCTGACCGCCACTGGGGAAGAAGACGGCAAGCTTATTCGGCGTTCTTTAAAATCTCGACACGCTTCTTCCATCTGATCGATCGATCACACAGCACAACACAAGAGAGATCGTCAGCATCCGCATCGCACTTTCAGTACCATAGTCTCCATAGCATCATTATCCTCTACTTACTCCATGTACTGGCACTTTTCGTAGGCGTGACGCAGGTCCTGGCACTTCCACGGGAGGAAGAGCGTCTCCCGTCGGCACTCGTTCAGCGGGATCACGAGGCCGGCGCATGTGTCGCGGTAGTGCAGAGGCACCTTCGCGTCCACCATCTCCTGGCGGGACGGAATGCGTGGTCCTATACACACAATAACAACAGACAAAACCGCATCGCATTAGTCATTTGAGCGATCACCAGCAGCATCGCCATGGAAGAGCGTGCTCGTGAGTGCGCAGATAGACAGGAAGCACAGAGTCGCCCACCCCCTCTCCCTCATCTTCTTCACACGCATCCGCATCTCTACGAGTGTGCCCTCCGATAACACTCCTCTCTCGCTCATACAAAAGCCGCAAGAACGCACCTTCGTAGTGCTCGTCGTGCCCGCCCATTTTGCCTGCTGCTCTCTTTCTTCGGATGCCACACAGCCAAGCCAAGCCAAGCCGCCTGCCTCCTCCAAAGGCGCTCCTGGCTTGAGGGCCTCACCACCAAAAACCCTTCCCAACATGATTCCCCTTCGATCAACTTTAAGAGGTCGGATCAGACCCGTGGGCATCCCAAACCCATTTTGAGGTCAAATAAACCCACCCATCCACCCACCCGCCCGCGAACAACAGCAACCAAAACTGAGCTCTTCGAGCTGGCTGAGCCAAATGATGAAGGGAGCTTATTGATCGATTCGATCTATTAGACGGACGGACGATGGCGCAGAGCAATGGCAATGGGAACGGCGGTGGCGCGCTGCCCTCGGAGCTGCTCGCGGACGGCAAGGTGATCGGCGCCAAGGTGTGCGTGCTCACGCAGGCGGACGACGTGTTCGAGGGCGTAATCTTCACAGTCGACCCCGTCGCGAGCTTCCTCATCCTCGGTGAGCCAATCTCTCTCTCACTCTTCGCTATCGGAAATGACAACGCGTGAAGATACTTTCTTTGACAATGTGCTAATGTAAATGCGTGTGTGTGCTGTAGAGGAGCGCTCTGCAGAGAGCCCGGCGAAGAGCAAGACGCGCATGTTCCAGATCGAAGCGCTCAAGAAGATTGAGGTGCGGATGCGTCTCGTACAAGTGTAGTATGGATGTGATTGATTTGCTTAATGTGCCGATTTGATTCAACGTCATGCAGGTCTTGGAGAAGGCGCCAGCAGACGTGAACTTGAGCCTGCCGAATATTAGTGAAGACGATCTGCTGCGCATGGAGCAGCGGAACAAGGGCGTGGCCGAGCGCGCGCTCGCGTCCATCGGCAAGGATGTGTCGGCGGAAGCACAGACCATCTTTGACGCGCTCAACAAGACGTACGTGTCTATTGAATTAGTGTTTGCTAGCTCCGCTTAGTACACTAATGCTCACCGTCGTATAATGTGATGTGAATGAATGTACAGCATGCCGTGCGAGTGGGAAGGGCAGAACATTCGCGTCATGGGCGACGTGCTCATCAAGCCTCCATACCAGCCGCAGAACTGCGTGAGCGAGAACGCGCAGGTGCTCAGTCGGGTCAAGAAAGTGCTGGAGGGCGAGAAGAATAAGCTCAAGAAAACCAAGAAGTGAGGTTAATAGGCGGATAGAGAAGGAAGAAGCTGGCGAGTGGTCGTGACAGAAAAGCACAATCTACACAACAATGTTGAGTGAGTGCGTGAGGAAGTGGGTGCTCATGGGCGTGGTCGAGCAGCAAGTTGGATTTATGGATACATCGGTGCTTATTACGCAGATCCCTATTTTGTTCAAGCAGGTTTGCCTATTTGGGCGCTTCGATGGAGTGAGAACGTATGATCGAGTGACCGACACCAAACCTGCGAATCTATTTACTGTTTCTTCTTAACAACGCTCAGCGAGTACAGGCACGAATGAACAACACAGAGCAATTGCTACCATCATCGGCTACTGAGTTTGGTTCAGTGGCGTCTCAGTAGTAGGAGCAGTGGCAACGTTCGTCTCCTTTAGGTCGACTTCGTCCTTCTTCGTGTCGTCATCATCCTCACCAATGGAGGCGTTGGCGGCGCCTTCCGCTCCATCGACGCTGCTGCTGTCGCTATCATAGTCGTCGTAGGAAGTCCGGCCGTACGACTCCTGCTGTAATCTCCGCACCTCGAGCAACTGCAAGTGGCGTTCTTCCTCGAGGCTGCGGCGGTCGAACTTGTGGCGTACCATACGGTACGACATGTAGAGCGCGAAAAGCGGCACGAAGATCGCGAGCATGAACACCCCTGACGGGTCCTTGGACTGCTCGTCAAAGAGTCGCTGCACCACCTCCTGCCAGGGCTCCGTGGGCTCCGCCTCGCCCAGCTGCTTGGGCACCGAGCCGTCGAAGCACTCGTCGCCCTCCGAGTCGTTCTCCGTGCCTACGTGGAAGCCCATTTTCTCGCAGAACTCGGCGCCGGAACTCGCGATCGACGCCAGCGGAGAGCAAATGAGCGCGTTCCCGTAGCACGGAGTGAGCGACCCGGCGCCACCGTACGAGTAATATTCGGACTTGCACGCCGAGAACCTAAAGCAGACGCATGGATGGGAATTAGTAAGAGCGTTCTGGATAATAGCAAGGCAGGTAGGGGGCCAATGCAAGAGTATAAGACGGATACACACCATTCAGTGCAGAGGCGTGGGCAAACGGTCTTCATCTGCCATGTGCCGATGAATGGATGACACGACGAGCACGCCATTTCCTGTAATTCCACATACAAAGGAGTTCAGTCAGTCATGAGCGTCTCTGGCATTGTATGGAAGCCACACAAGCGCGCGAATATATATTTACCCAGTACCTCTGTGATCTTCTGGCACTTGTCATTAAACTTGGCGACCACGGGCTCCCGGATTTTCCTAATAACATCGTCCAGATTAGCAAGAGTTAGACGGTTGCTGAGCGAGAGCATCACGAGTCTTGCGATTCAAAGCCAGTCGCTTACAGACGGAGAGCGTGCATGTGCGTCTCGTTGCAGCACGTGTTCTTCCGGTACTTGCTGCACACCTCCATGCCCTTGCTCTGCAAGAAACAACAGCACCATCATACGCACAGGGCACATACACATACACATCGTCAACTCATGCTCTCCATCTCTCTCTGTCGCTCGCCGTCACTCGTCAATAACACGGCGACGCACCCGCTGCATGGGGCGCTGAGACGCGTCGAACTTGAGCGCGCCGACGGAGCGGCAGGAATCCTCCTGGCGCTGCTTGGGCGCCGCGGCGACGCCCTCGAGCTGCGAGCAGAGTGCGAGCGCGCACAGCAGAACGCTCGTCGTCCACGTCACTTTCATTGTATTCCAATTTGCTGCTGCCAAATTAACTCAGCGCTCCGAATACAAAGAGCAAGTGAGTGAGGGGCTCTCTTGCGATCTCGCTCGAGCCAAAAAGCAAGCATCACAAATATGCAATTTCAAAAGTATTTCTACTGATAATGTGCGCTACTTTAGCGAAAATCAGTTATTCTTGAGCATAGGATATCCATCACCAACTGTATGCTTTCACGTAGGTTTGGTCGTCCATTTCTGTGAGCTGTTTCGCATCCAGCAGCCATTTTCCAATACAAACGTGCGCTCAAGAAAAGAAAAAGTGAAAGAGAGAAGTTGAAGATGGCGCTGAGCTACGACGACGGCATGAGCACACTGCGCGCCATGTTCCCGTCCTGGGACGCGCAGATCCTCGCAGAGCTGCTCGAGGCCAACGAGGGTCATCTCGAGAACACGGTCGACATGGTGCTCACCATGGAGCCACCCGTGAGTAACTCAAACGATGCGTCTGCTTCTTTCAATCCTCCATCTTCCGCTCGCTTGCGCGGCGCTTCTCTGGATGCTGACTACGGCAGCTACGCGCTTCCAATGGCGGCGTCACCATACGCAACAGCGGCAGCAGCAGCGTCACCACCCCCTGCTCCCAGCGGCAGCTACCGCAAGTCGCCAAATTCGTCGCCGAGACGCAAAGTTACCGGTCAGCAGCGTGTGTCGCGCGTGACACTGCCAGATGACTTTCTCATGTTGCCAGTGGACAGCTCATACGGCCACCACGAGCTCTCGGAGCAAGAGCAGCGCGACGCGATCCTTGCCGAAATGCTGCAGAATGAGATCTTCCGCCAGGAGCTGCTCGCGAGCGAGGAGTTCTCGTCGCATTTCAACGGCGACCGTCCACACGAGCGATCCCGCGCGAGCTCCTCGAGAAGCTCCACGAGCGCGTACCCAGAGAAGTCTGCCTCGGAGATCGCCAGCGAGACGTTTAACGCGATGAGCGTCAAGTTCTCATCCATGAGCGAAGGTATATATGCATGTGCTACTTGGTGTATTGTGTGTGTCTGCTGATCACTATGAACACGGTTATGATGTGAAACTCATAGCGATGAAGAAGAAAGCAAACGAAATGTACATGCGCTTCCAGACACGATCCGATGCGCCGGCAGAGAAAGACCCATACAGCCACCGTCCGTTGATGGCCGACGACTCGAGCGACGAAGAGGACGGTGCCGACAGTAAGCGCGACGTGCGACATCGACACAAGCAGAACCAGAACGCCAGGCTCTCGCCGCGCAACAACTTCAACTCGATCAATTCAAGCGGCGATGGCGGCGGCGCCGTGCGGAGAGGCAATTCGTATGTGAGCAAGAAGAACGAGTAAGCGAGTGAAAGACACACACTCAAATCGTCGCTCAGTAAGTCAGACACTCCTGCCTGAAGCTTTGCTATTGATTCATTTTTTTAATATGAGGAGAAATCGATTTGATCCGAGCGCTTCCATGGGTTCGCGTCCTCTTGTTTGGCTTCTGCCTTTGCGACACCATTCTCACCACCAGCAACAGGCTTTGGCTCGTCTTCTTCGTCCTCGCTGTCTTCAAAGTCGTTGAGCAGCTCCTGCTCGGCCGAGAGCTTCTCGGGCTCGGGCGTTGGCTCTTTCGGTGCTTTGTCAGCCTGTTTTCCCTCTTTTTCTTCACTATAGACTTCACCACGGACCTGTCGGATGTCCACTGCGCTGTCGCCTGTGAAGTAGCCCTGCTGCTGCCAGGCGACGAAGCTAGAAGACGGGAACGGGCCGTGGATCTGACCGTCGGCGCCGCGGTATTCCCATTGGATCCCAGGCTTCTGCGGCGGCGGTCGCTCCTCGCTCTTGCCCTCTTCTTCTGCTGATTCTGCTGTGAACGTCACTCGTCCCGCGGCGCGTCGCTCAGCGAGAAGCGCGTCTTCGTCCATGAACTCCTCCTTGATCTGGCTGTAGACGTCCACTTCGCCCTGGCGCATGAGGAAATCCGCCGCCTCGGTGATCTGCTCAAACTGCTCCTTCTCCTCCGCTGTCTGAGCCGCCACTGGCGCGGCGTCCTTCGCTTGCGACTGCTTGCGCTTCGTGCCGCGGTTCTTCGGTCGCTTGGAACCTGTGCATGACGTGCGATATCATTTATGAGGAGGTCCATATTGAAGGGTGGTGATATCAACCCATGGATGCATTGTACGAACGTACCTAGACGTTGAAGCGCCTGTAGCACCGTCTCGCGCGAGTTGAGCAGCGTCGACAGGATGCTGTTCGCTCGCTCTTCCGTCATCGTCTCGACGCCCTGCTCGTCGCGGAACTCTCTCTGGTTCTACACACATATACAGAGACATTACGAGCTCTTCAAATGCAGCGATGCAAAGCAACGTTCAAGCCAAAAAACGACCCCTTGTGCTCTCTTACTTTCGCATGCAGTGCAGCACCGATGACCTCCTCCGAGACGTCGTCCAGCCACGCCTCCTCCTGCACGCGCTTGTCCTCCTTGTTCCACACAAAGTTGCCGTCGTCGTCAAAGTGGCCTTCGTCGTTCTCGTCTTTCATGTTGAACGCTGTGAGCCCCGCGCTCTCGCCACCGCTTTCATCCTGCAGAGAGACAGAACAGCACACATCATAGTCAGAGTGAATAGCCGCATGTGTCTGCATGGCAATGATGTAGCGTCCCATACATTTGTTCTGCCTCTGCCGGCTCCACGGCTTCGGCGGCTCATGCTTGCCTCGTCGTCGCGATTGGGATGCTCGATTGCTTTTTGAAGGCATTTGGTATCAAACAACAATGGGCATCTAGTACTTCAGTGGCAACTGTTGTATTGATACTTTAGTATCGCCACATTCGTGCAACACCCCAATACCAGAACTGTTGGTTGGCGGCTCTAAACGTCACACTCACTCTCACACAAAAGGTGATTGGCAGGCGGCCAGAAATAAAGAGCTACCTACACAAGCAGCAAGCATGGTGCGTCCATATGTGTGTATGTGTTTGCAGGCGGGCTGACAATGTGACCACCGCCTTGATGATATGTCGAGTGCTGACGATGCTGCTGTGTCTATCTATCTATCTATCTATCTATCTATGTGATTCCATCGCTTGTGCGTGAAAACAGGGCAAAGACAAGAAGACGCGCAAGTTCGCCGCGGTCAAGCGCATGATCAGTCCAAAGGACATGCGCATGTAAGTGCTGCTTCGCTAGTGCTTTTGATTAGCCGAAATCTCCATGCACACATATGCGGTTTACTAATTGAATGCCGTGTGGCCTGTGTCATTCTCATAGTAACTCGGTGCGCAAGAGCGCCGCTGTCGCGAACGAGAAGAAGAAGAAAGAGGAAGCGCCAAAGCAAATGTACGTGCTTTCGCATGACCTCACGCATGAATATGAATATGAGCAAGTGTATTAACGTAACGCTTCACTGTTCTGTATAACCACAGTGACCAGATCCCGTCAAACCTCTTCTTCAAGTACAACGCGGAGCTGGGGCCGCCGTACAACGTGCTCGTGGATACGAACTTTATCAACTTTTCGATCAAGAACAAGCTCGAGGTGGTGTCGGCCATGATGGACTGCCTGCTCGCAAAGTGTACGTGAAAGTGATGCCTTCTACGTCCTATTTAGGTCACATTTAGGACGATCCATGCTCACTTCTTGCTTTCTCTGCTGTGTGTCCGACAACAGGCGTGCCGTGCATCACGGACTGCGTCATGGCCGAGCTCGAGCGCCTGGGCCACAAGTACCGCGTGGCGCTGCGATTAGCGAAGGACCCGCGCTTCGAGCGTCTGCCCTGCACACACAAAGGCACGTACGCCGACGACTGTCTGCTGCAGCGTGTGCAGCAGCACCGCTGCTACCTGGTGGCGACGTGCGATCGCGAGCTGAAGCGTCGCATCCGAAAGGTCCCGGGTGTGCCCATCATGTACATCTCCAACCGCAAATACGTCATCGAGCGACTCCCAGAGGCCAACGCCGCACGAATCAAGTAAACCCAAGTTAACTGCCGACCTGTCATTAGTGCTATTAGCCAGTAGCACCAGCAGGTCCACCCTTTCGTTTCGCCTCTTCAGACTCCAAATGAGCGTACATAGATATCATATTGCCTTCCTCACCCAAAACTGGTTCTGCGTGTCTGTTGGCTATATCAAACCTGACCACTCGCTGATTTACCTTGCTATGAGCCCTAGATGAAGAGCTCCATGCCAGCACAGGAGACACCCTCATCCTCAAAGGCTCTGTCCCAGTACGCAGCGCAGCGCGACGAGCTCCTGCACGCATACTTCCAGGACACCAAGTTGCTGCAGGTGCTGCAGGCGTTCCTGACCAAACTTGCGTGCGACTTCAAGGCCCGACGCGTGCTGCCGGCGAATCCGTACTCGCGTCTGCTGGAGCTGATCCGCCGGAGCGAGATCGAGCGATCGCTTGCCCTCAGTGAAGCTTTAACTGCCGCCACTCGTACGACTTCTGGTACCCAGCCAGACTTCCTACTACACGAGCAACAGCAGCAGAAGAGTTCTAATGCCAGTACCAGTAGCGCCTCATTTAAGCAAATCCGTCTGTGCACTACGAAGGAGCTGCTGCCCAGGTCTCTCTGGGGCTTCCTGCCAATCATGGAACGTCTGGATCTGACTCAACTAGGACATCGCGTGGACGCGATCCGCGAGATCCATCCGTCCTGGTTTGCAGCAACAGACGACAAGAACCTCATGGGCGAGCAGGACGACGAAGGCTATGTCGTCACGATATTTGGAGCGCTTGTGGGCCATGGGAACAGCTTCACACTGGCAGAGTATCCGGTTGTGGAGATCGAACAGCACGTGGTGGTCGTGGGGGAGCTGCTGGAGAAGGCGATGGCCGTGTTTGCGCGCCGGCTTTTCATATTTCTGTATGAGCTGGTGGTAGCGAACAAAGCGTCCAAGTCAAGTGGCTCAAGCGAGCCAAAGGCTGCTATACCAAGCGGTGCAATCGGATGCAGCGGTATTTGCATCACGACAATATCAGGCTCTGAAGGAGATAGCGTTAGTGGCTCAGATGATGATCGTCAGCAACTGCAGCAGCTCTGGACTGTTGAGCGCGTAAATGGGAACCGCAATGCGTTCGTCTCGGCGGTGAAGCTCGCGATCGTGAGCAACTCGAGCTTTGGGATCACGAGCTTCAGTGGAGCAACCAGTACTCTGGACAGTACCACCAACAGCTCAAGTATCACCATTTGCGAAACCACGCAGCGGTTTTTCTTCCATTTTGTATTGGAACATACCAACAAGACTGTCAAAGCGTCAGTAACTCAGCACCAGCAGCAGAATCGCTCTTTTATGACAGGAACCCGCGCTCTCGAGTCTGGAGTTTTTCTTTCTACGCGCGGCGCCTTGGAGATCGCGACTCGAGTTCAGAATACAATGGCTTTAACTTTAGGAGCTACCAACAGCAATGGGAAGAACGCACCAACTAAGGCTCGGGCAGGCAAGAAAAGCTCCGAGATCCGTTCGTCAGAACCAAACTCCATGCAAAACCAACTCATCAGCAACCAGAACTTGTACCACGCGACAGGCGTGAACCTGATAGAGAACGTCTTTGAGAGCCTCCAGTGCCACACTTTACTCTCTCCGGACGTATTTTGCCAGTGGACCAAGCGCTTTGCCAGCTCTATTGCATTCGCGTTGCTCCGAATCGTCTTGAGGAACCAGGTGCTGGTCGACTCGCTGAAGACTCTGGAGCGTGAGGCAGGCGTCAATGGTTCTGCAACTGCTTATGAGCTACTCGAAGCCCATTTCGCTGCAACAAGCAGCCAAATGAACGCGCTCCTCGAGCAAGCGCGCATTGGATCCTCTTCATCACTTTTGAAATCTGTCGAAGCGGTTCTGCGAACATTGTGGAGGAAGGGCTGCATCAAATTCGAGCTCCTCATCACAGCCAGCAACACATCAAATGATAGTGGAGATCGCGATTCCGAGTCGCTCATAGAGCAGCTCCAGCGTGGGAGCGAGCTGCTGCTGGTTGTCGCGCGCGTTGCCATTCGAGACTTCGTGAAATTGGTGCAAAGTCACCACAGTGACGCTGAGACCATCGAACTTGGTTCTGACGAACACCCAACTTCGGTTGACCCTGACGAGTACGAGATCGACGTGCTGAGAGCGCTCCAAGTCGCTGTTGAGGAGCGCGAATACCCA
The DNA here is from genome assembly GCA_038051095.1 of Globisporangium irregulare. Taxonomy (NCBI): domain Eukaryota; phylum Oomycota; class Peronosporomycetes; order Pythiales; family Pythiaceae; genus Globisporangium; species Globisporangium irregulare. The sequence continues at coordinate 17,092 of JALBZZ010000284.1, forward strand.
CCGCTGATCGCCTTCGAGTGCGTTTTCGCGCAGTTTCTTGTCGACTCGTGCGTCGACGTGGCGTTCGAGAGCGCGGTGATGAACATTGTGGCGTTTCACCTGCCGCCCAACCCATTCATCGAGCTCTCGCTGAAAATGCGCGTGTTTGCAGTATGTCAGCACATGTGGGCGAGTCCTCTAGAGCAAGGACACGAGACTGATGATGGTGGCACAAAGCGAAGCAAGATCCAAGTGATCGCTCTCAATAACGAAACTGAAGTCGCTATCATTCTGAAGCTCGACAGCAACGACCCCAGCCACAATTTGTATGGGAGCAATCGCAAGATCCTGGAGATCCTGGACCCGGACCGAGTGTGGACAGCGCACTCGTGGTTTCAGAGCCATCGGATCTTCCGCCAGCAGGACTTTCAGCCGTCGAAAGGCTCGTACTCCGTGCAGACGTTCCATTCGCTGCTGGTGTTCCATCCGCTGGCGGGGTACTCCAAGAGAACCAATCAGCCTGTTCTGCAAGAGCTTGAAGTTCTGGAGCACGTCGTGGTCGAAGGCCGAGAATTCACGCAGGCGCTCGCATTCTTCGCTGAAGCAGTGGTTCAGGATCTGCGGCGCCTTGCGGGTCGTCATTCTTCTCCTCACCTCCAAGACCTTCCCGCCAACCCCATGGAAGCGAGTCTCGTTGGTCCATTGGGAGAAATTGTCAGCGACGTTGACTACTTGAGAAACGATGACAACGAAGTGATGCACCAGCTCTTACAAGAAGCCGCGCGCGCCAAGTGCGTTCTCCAACTGGAGATCACGCTATTCTCAGAGCCACAGTCTTTAGGAATTGTCGGTGTTGATAGTGGGAAGGACAACGCTACGGTCGTTCACATCGTGAGGAAATCGTACGTTTTCCACCACAAACCGACTGAGAATGGCGGTGACGACAACCGAAAGCAGATCAACTGCGTCTCGCAGCTCTTGGCATTTCGCATCCAGCAGTTTGGCATTTTCTTTCGCTCGGAGAACGCAGTGTACGTGCTGGGAGAATGCGTTGGCAACGTCTTGGCTACAGGTGACGACGGCGGGTTGGCGCGAGAGCACTGGACGCCGTTTGCCCGCCAGGCAACTGAACATGACGACCTGCTTCTCAAGTACGAGCTCGACTTTGGCGCTTCTCCTGATGCAACAGCTGCTGACTTCTCGACGCCGTATCACCACACAGCAGACCACACGAGCGGACTGTTGCTGCAGCAACTCACGGCGCGCTCTTCGATACTGCAGCTCTATTCGATTGTGCGCGGTTGTGTTTCTTGGTTTTGCCTTGGGCTTTGTTTTTTGTGCTCTTACCAACAACTTGTGCTATCTCCACCTGGTGTTCAGGAAACTGCATGCCATTGGCTACTAGAGTACCTTCAGCAGCGGCTGAGAGATGTACAACAGAGTCGAGTGAGGCCTTCAGCATCCGCATCTCCATCTCAGCTGCCTTTGAAGGCTCTCATTCTGATTCTTGAAATGCTGTTCCACCAACTGGAAGAAACGCTGCGGCCTCTAAATACCCAGATGCGATACGTCGAAGGGCTAAACGAGCTCCTCGTGGCACTCCGCCAGATGCTCAGCAGCCTAAAATCGTCATCTTCGTCAACTACATCACCAGCATCTTTAAATATGTCTACAAGCAACAGCCTCAACAGCGTGAGCTCAATGCTACTACTAGATGTGGTGCGCAGTCTCCGACAGACGTGGCTCCTCGTTCTCTACGTGCGCCTCTCGTACCAGCAGGACTTCTCCGCAAGCTACTGAGTCAGGCTAGGAGAAAAATAAGATTATGTACAAGTTATTAGGCTTCCTTCTTCACACGACGGACTCACTCACTCTATTCGTCGTCCATCATACTCTGGTCTTCGTCGTCGTCGTCGTTAGTCGCATTGCCGCCGGCGTTGCTGCTGTTTCCCTGACCCACCAGCTTCTTCGCGGCTTCGTTGTCTGTGTCCTCACTCCCAGTCTCCACATGCTTTGTGTCCTTGAACTGGCGCAGGATCTATTGGGGGAAAGGCATGGTAAACCAATAGTTGCACCGTTAGCGGTAGTCTAAACTAAACACAGAACCACAGGCAAGATGCAGCTCAAAGTAAGACAGACGTACGGGGACGATCGCGTCGAACGCGGCATACAGCTCGCGCGGTTCTTTCGAGCCTGTGAACACCACTTTGCCGCTCACGAACACGAGAATCTTGACTTTCGGCTTTTCGAGACGGTAGATCAGCGCCGGGTACAGCTCTGGTTCATACTAAGAACCGCGACAGACGGAAACACTTCGTCAGATCCCACCGCATGGCTACTAAACCCACTCTATCGAATGCCGACATACCGTGCAGTGGTCGTTGTGCGCGAACGAGAGCTCTTCAACGAGCACGCGGAAGCCGAGCTCGCACGTGCCCACGACGTTCTGGATCTTGAAGTCGATGAGGTTTACTCCGGGGTGGTCCATCTTCTGGATCACCTGCGTGAACTTGCGCGCCGCGCCTTTGATCGCCTCCTCGGTCTCCGCGCCTGTGCACACGAGCTTGCCGTTCGCGAAGAGCATCGCCGTGGCCTTCGGGTACGTGAGCTTCATTACAAGGCAGTTCTTCTTCGGTACGAGCTCCGCCTTCTTGTGCGACTTGGTCAGTAGGCTCGCCAGGTCAAAGCGCATGCCCAGGTTCGCCGAGCAGACAAAGTTCCTAATGAGAGCAGCCAAGTAACAAGGCATTAATAGACTCACTATAACCGCACGCACACGCACACATAGAGAGGGAGCAGTAGCCTGTGTACACAACGCACTTGATCTGGAGCTCGGGGTCTTTCGCCTCAGGCGCCGCTGGCGTCGAAGGCGCTGCATCGCTATTAACTGTGCTCATGATGGCCTCGAAGCTCTTGGGAGCTTCACGAAATGGCAAAATGGTGCTGCTCAACTCTTAGGTACGAATACCAGTGACTCCGTCAATTCGCTTAAGTGCGGTGCTACCATTTCCTGGTTGCACCAAAGTGCAGCGTCTGAATAGCGCGCACCAGACGCGCATCCAAGAGCTCGGTGTTGCTGCTATGACCACTGCTACTCGTAGGCGTGCTGTTATACTGCGCCACTGCTGACCACGACTGCTTGCAGCTCACCGAATGACTGGACTCAGGACCTCGCTCGCGGTGCTTCTGCGCGTTTGCGGCGCGTAATGCGTCAGCGCGCTTGGCCTCCAGCTCCGCGAGCCTGCGCTGCAGCTTTGCGAGCTCCACCGACTGCTTTTCCGCCCTGATCTGGGCAAAACCGTCACGCCTAGCGCTTGTCCTGCTACTGTTACTGTTATTACTATAGTTGTTGCTGTTGTTATTGTCTGTAGATCGCGATGCTGGATAAGCACGACCGCCGCTTGTGAAGCTGCGGAGCTGCTCGCGCATCGCCTGCGCGCGCTGCCGGTTGCGCTCGACCACTTTCTCCCTCACGCGCGCCTTCTTCGCCTCCTGCAGCGCCAGTTGCTCTCTGTGCATGCACTCTCGTGCTTCTCGATGGCGATTGAGAAGGGCACGGTACGCGCGTTGGATCTTGGCAGCCGCATACCAGATGCGCCGCCTTCGCAGCTCCTTGTCGCGCTGCTTGGCGGCGTGAAGAGCATTCGCGAACACTTTGCGCAATTGTACCAGCAACTTCTTCTCGCCCTCTGCTTTTAGTCGAGCTGGTATAGATGACCATCAATTAAAGGTGAGTGCAGACGGATCTCATAGCAAGCCATACAGATAGACACAATGTCACCTTTCTCTTCCAGGTCTTTCTTGAGCGCCTCACTCGAACTCCAGTTGACGCTGAACGAGCCGCGACCTGTGTGAGCGTCGGCTGCATCCTGCTTGTTTGCATCCCCAGTCACGTGCTCTTGTTCCTGCTGCTGCTTGTCGGAAGGTGAGCGACTCCGCTTGAGCTTGACGTCCAGCGCGCCGAGTCTACCGTCGAGCGTCGTGGAGAACACGATTTCGTGCTGTGCACGCATCGCATCCACGTCGCGCGCGCTCAGGCGCAGCACGCTCCTGCCAATGTACTCGATGCGCTGCTGGTAGCGATGGCTCGAGTTCACTCCTTGTGCTGTTGGCGCTAGGAGCGTGAACAACAGGAACTCGAGCTTGGTCGGCTCTTGCCCGTCGCCACAGACCAACTGAAAGGCGTCTGCGGTTCGTTCCTCTCTCTCGGTCCACTTGAGAGCCACGCTCTGGGACTTACGTGGCGTGGCTTGAACCTCATCGAGCGCGCCGTATGTGAGTGTCTCGCAGTTGGCCACGCGCGTGACCGCGAGGAAGCCGTCCTGCGCCTGCAGAGCGCGCTGCGAGAGCCACACGCGCGCCTTCAGCAGCTTCGTTTGTAGCTCCATGGCGTTGTTGTGTCGTCTGGTGATCTAATTGCTCTAATTGACACGCAAGCAAGCTCACAGGTTACCTGCTATCTGCCTATCTATTCATAGTCAGCCTCTCATAAAGTGTTCAAAGTGCTTTTCTCCTTTATTATTTCGTAGTCATACATTACAAACAGACAAAAAGCGGCAAGAGCTACGCAAAAAAATCAAAAGAGAGAGCCGTCATCACCGCTGCTGGCTCGCTCGCACTGGGAACCACCGCCTAATAAATCATCGTCATCACCACCATTTCCACATCCATCCATCCATCCATCCGCCTGCGTGCCTGCACGCGTGCATCTGCCGCAGCGCTCGTCCCCATTTCTTCTATTGCCGTTCGTTCACCTTAACGTCTGGCGTCTCACCTCACGACGTCATTGAGCGCTCGCGGCCGTGCTTGATGCAGTAGCCGTTTTTCTGCACCCACTTCTCACAGCCGTCCTCCTTGCACTTGATGCCACCGCCGTGGCCGCGACACAAGCCCTTCGACTGCGAGCTCTTGGGACAGTCCGGGTGCTTACATCGCGCGCCACCGCCGTGCGCCTTGCACAGCCCTCGTGACTGCGCCGTCTTCTCGCAGTCGCCATAGGAGCACGGGGTGCCGCCGCCGTGAGCGATACACTTGCGGTTCGCCTGCGCGCTCTTGTTGCAATTCGGGTGTGAGCAGCGCTTGCCACCGCCGTGCGTGCGGCAGAGACCGCGCGAGCGCGCGATGTTGTTGCAGTCGGCATAACGGCACACACGGCCCGTGCGAGCGCCACCCGTCGCGCGCTCGACGCTTGAGCTGAGCAGCATCATGCCGTTCTCTTCATCGTCGGACGACATGTTGACGCTCTCGGCGCCGTCGAACGACATGCGCGCCTTGCGCATCTCGTGCGAGTGCATGAATGTCGACGACGGCAGCGACTGCGAGTACATGGGCGAGGGCGAGGGCGATGACGCCACGTGGCGGTGCGGCGACGCGTTCACCGACAGCGACTGGAAGGAGAACGACGTCGAGTGCGGCGACGGCGACGGGTGTGATGACAGACTGCCGGTCGTGAACGAGTCGGACGACGACGACCGCAGCGAGAGCGGTGGCGGGCGTGGCGCAGCGATGCCCATCTTCAGCTGACCAGGTGAGCCCGCACGGAACATGTTGAGCGACGGCAGTCGCGGACTTGACTCGACAGTCGTGCTGAGTCCCGAGTGGAACGGGTTCGGCAGCTTGCCACCCGTGGATGCGATCGTGGACTTGGCCGGCGCCGAGAGCGCGAGTCCCGCGAACGGGGACACAGGAGGGACAGTTGGCGGAGTCTTGAGTGGGTTCGCGAACTGCTGTTGGCTCGAGTTCGGGTCCGAGTATGTGTACGCGTGGTTGGGGAAGAGCAGCGGGCGCTGGGAGCTGCTGTTGCCGTGCAGCTGCGGACGCGGCAGCGGCGACACGAAGCGCATCTCCTCCTTCTGGACCTGGAGCTGCTGCTCCAGCTGCGCCTGCTCGTCGAGCTCTTCCTGGGTCATCGCGAAGTCCTCGTCGTTGTTGTGGTGCGCCCGCTGGTTGTAACTGTTGTGGCTGTGGTGGTAGCTATGGCCGTGCATGGCCATGGGCATCGACATGGATATGGGCTTGCTGTTGGCTCCGAACGATAGTGACGTGAACGACGACGCCGACAACCCACCGCTCGATATCTGCTGGTTGTGCTGCTGGTTGTACTGCTGCTGGTGCTGTTGCCCCATGGCGGCAGCCGCGGCCGCGCCGCCCGTGAGCTCGCGCACGCGGTTGTTGGCGTCCACGAGCACGAACTTGGGCACAGACTCCTTCTTCATCTCGATGGTTCCTCCTCCTCCCGGCCCCGAGGCGGCGCTGGGCCGCAGCGCATTGGGCGCTGGGGGGCCGGCGAGCATCTGCTCACGGGATCGCATCCACTCCATTTTGGTGTCGAGTTATGTTCTGATACTTAATGCTCTGATACTAATCTTCGTCAACGGCTTGAGCGGCAGCAGGGCGAAAGCGAGAATGAGCGGACAGAGGGAGGATGATGGCTCCACGAGCACCAGCAAGCCCAAACAACAACCGAGTAACCCATGAAGGCTGAGCCTGTGACACCAGAGAGAGAGAGTGGGCAGGCACCGATCAAAAACCCAAACACCCACTTTTGACGTGAAAAAAAGAAACTGAGACGGCGAAAAGAACAAAAAAAGCGCCCTTTCTGCGCATAAACGAGGAGGGAAAGTGCACACGCGCCAATCAGAACGCGGCTTCACTTCACTTCCGATCCGCCCTCTATAATGCATATCCTGTCTATTATGCATTCCTGACACAGGATGTGGAGCCTTTTGATGTTAAAAAGGGGGATGAGGTTCCCAAAATGCACGTTCTGTGGGACACGTCCTTCAGGAGGAGGAGAGCGTTGCACGATCGGGGGGGCTGAGGGAGATGGGGCCTACAAATGCATGTGCGACGGACGGGCCAGAAAGCACCAACACAAAATCGGACGGATTGGATGCTCCACGTTTGTATTGCGAAACACAAAAGAGCTTTGCTTGTCTTGTGCTTGTTTGTTGCTTGTTGTTGTGCTTATTTGCTTGTCTTGTGTGCTTCTGTTGTGTGATAGAGACGGCGAAAGGCTCGAACGCAGGCAGCCTGCATCGTCGGGATCATGGTTGCACATCCGAGTCCGTTCTTCTCCAGAAGAAGACCAGGTCGAATGTGATAGCTTACCGCTCGAGCCTTTTTACTCTTTAACAAAGCGCTGAGGGATTTTAACAGTTTAATTGCTGCGCTCAAGGTTTCTTTGGCCAAAAGAGTTTGTTGTTGGCGTTTTTGTTGAGACAGTGTCACCTACGGTATCAGACCTTGTCTATTGTGCTCATCCAACCAACTCGTCACTCGCAGCATGGACGTGAGCGGCATTTCGTTCATTGCGTTTCCTTAATAAACATGCGACTGGCAACTCTCAATTGCCGCCCACATTTTCCACATGGAACTCGCCCGCCCGCCTACTCGACTGTCGCTGATAAAGAGCAGGAAAACCACCACGGAAGCCTGTGATGAGGCAAATGCGTGTGCGCAATGTGTTCATCGACTTTTGCTCGCCATCTCAGGGCAGACACCTACAGTACAAACAAATTGCGGATCTTCCCAACAGAGACAGGAAAACCATCGTTTTTGGCTTGTTTTGGTTTGGTTTGATGGAGAGCTTGTTTGAGGATTCCGCCCAAGTTGCTGCTTGAGGGGGTCGAAAATCAGGCCTTTTGCTGCTAGATTGTTCAAATAACAGCCGCTGCTGACGGCAAGATCCATCCGTGAGGTTCCATCGGATCGGTTCTTTCGTCTGCTGATTGCATCATGACGAGGGATAATGCGAAGCGCACCACCTGGAGGAATGAGTCTCCATCTGACCATTTCGCCAGCCAGCTTGGATCAGAGGACCCCATTTGTTTTTGTCCAGCAACAAGCACAAGGGGTTGGCTAGCGGCTCTCAGCAACATGCAGACAAGCAGACCAGCAAACAAACAAGCAAAACAAACAAATAAGGTTGGTGCGAGCTGGCAGTTGCAGAGCAGGGGGAGGATCAGAAAAACCGCACCATCCCAGTCCATTTTTTTCAGGAGCGCAGCGAGCAGTCAAGCGGAGGATTTTGGCGATGGGTTCATTCCAAAACACGGTAGAGAGAATGTTGCGAGGATCAATGATCTTACAAAAATGCTGCTTACAGAAGACAAAGCACCTCCTTTTGGCACTGGAAGCGACGATTTGCTGGCTGCTTCAGTTCACACTTTCCGAACAAGCGACGAGCCACTTTTTGCATGTTTTTTCGGGACGACACCACGACAAGTCACGGTGGACCCCCTTTCGCTTCTCACCGATTGTCATCGAGGGTCGTTATCTTAGTACATGAGTCGCATTTTCTAGACACACTGCCTTGAATAATTTTTAAATGCATAGTAATTTGGGTTTCCTGACTTCGTTCCTGCAACGTGTACGAAATTGTATATATGCAGGCAACTAACTATGCAACTGCATAAAGCATAGGTATGTGACCAGGCATGCGTATTTCTGCATCACAGCATACAAGAACCTATACGTGCTGTTGGTCACAGCATTTGATTTGCTTAAACACGCATATAACACAACGCACTTATAAACACAAGCACAAGATTAGACACAAGAAGGTGTTTACTACGTGTACAAATTCATTTCAGCCATGCACGAAAGAACAAGTTTTCCGTTTATGAATCCTTGAATTCGTGCAAAGGTTCTCTTTCATAGACTCGTTATATTTATAAGGAAGGTGGCGATAGAAATCGCATCGTGCCCGTGTACTGCGAGAAGTGAAGAGAGCCACGCCAGGCTACTAGCATATGTCTAATTGACTAAAAAGAAACAATACTACAGATCCATAAACCCTAAGGAGAGTCGCAAAAGGGGTGGCTTTCCGTTGAGCCAGATCCAAAGCAAACATCCTGTCACGTTATATCCCACTTTTTTCACTTGTCAACATCCAAAATATTTGGTATTAGCCATTTTGTATTTACATAATTTTATTACCATTAAATTGGCGCTGTTGACAGAGGTATATGCATAACCTACTCTCCTGAGTTTGGACTGAAATCCGTGTACTGGTTTAACATCAACGTGTTTTTTGATCTGGTCACGAAAATCGAGGAGGATGCTTAGATCGCCTCGTGCGCCTTTCTCGTGTCCAACATTGCTCACTTGATTGTTGGTGTTATCAAAACGCAGGCATTCGAATACACAGGTTTCTTTGACTTAAAAAATTCAGAATGATGTATCGACGTAAAAAGGTATCGATTTATAACAGGTTCGAAGATGGGTTCCTTCTGACAGGCCCAGAAACAGCTGTTTCCGGAAAAGCATCGTCGTGAAATCATGATGAGTTGCTGCCTGGATTACGTTATTGGACGAGTCGAAGAACTCCTCCTCTTCATGGTTCCGCTGCTTGCTCTGTGCTTCTACTGCTTGCATGCATGCGCGCGTTCATTCATGCAAGCAAGTTGACGACACCTTCTACTGTCCCCATGTCTTCACGCGAGTCTCCGCTGAACTCTCACACACTCTCGCACGAATCATCGTCTTTCCAACATGGCTTCTTTCAAAGCAAATCCGAAGAAGGTCGTGTGTGTACACTTTTGAAGGTGTATCTTAGCGTAACATGTGTCTCTTCCCTCACTGCAGTTGCTTCTTGTCGTCGCGCTCGACCGTGACAGACGAGGAGCCGCAATACGCATGCAGTTTGTTCGTGCGCTCCATTCGCTGCGTGCGCCGCTGGTCCATCTCGTCGCGACACGACTCCGAGATGAGCGCGAAGAGCGTGTACAGGGCCTCGCGTCGGAACGTCTCGTCCGACGCGTCCGCGTGGCGCTCAAGCAGCTCGATCTCCTGGTCCTGGAGCCTTGCGAAGTGCTTCTGCAGCGCTACGAGGCGAGCTTCCAGCGCCGCGCATTTCTCCGTCAGTTGAGCGATCTGCATGATGCATGTGGGTGATGAGGTATACCGCGAGCGTGACAGTATCAAACGGGATCGTTGATGGGTTCGTTCACGTGGCAGATGTGGATGCGACAACCAGACCAGCGAAGTGAAGCCCAGGGGTTTGAAGAGACAGACAGCCCGAGAGAAACACAGTAACAAGAGAGACAAGCATGCGAACATTAGCAACGCATGGTCAGGAAGATCAGCAACCACACAGAATTACCAGCCAGCCATCAAACGCGAACGTACAACATGCTGATTTCGTTTGCGCTCGTCGTCCAGCTCGGCGCGCAGGCGCTGGGACGACTCCATGCGCAGTCTCTGCGCCGTGCGCAGCTCGTGCTGCAGGTCCTCGATTTTGGCTTCGTAGCTGTCCTTCATCGCCTTCATCTCCTTCGCAAGCGCGAGCGCAAATGTCTCTTGCTCTTCGACTAATGAAAGCAAGCAAGCAAGCGATAGCAGCAACAGACGAGTGTTCAGTGGATGAAACCATCTTGCACGTGCACCACTGTTCCATTTCATGCCCTTACCTTTCGCAAGCGCACTGGCCAGCGACACCTTGTCAGTCGCGTCTGGGTGTGGTGCTTGCGCTCCAATGGAAGCGATACTTCGACTGGAAGAGCTCGCCTTCAACTGCTCAGCGACCGGCACCGTGTCTTTGCCGGCGGCAACAGCATCCGAGAAGGGACTGGTCGTGTTCAGACCGCCGCCTCCATGAGATTTTGGAGTCCCTGTGGGATGTTTGAGGTTCACAAGCTGGTCGTCCAAACTCAGCTCTTCCATACGATGCTTCATGTGCACGAGCTGCCAGTCGGCGTCGTCCAGGTCCTGCTGCAGTTGCTCCCACTTCGAGTGCATGCTGTGCCACTTGTCCACGTGCTGCTGCTGGAACTTGTGCAGGAATTCGTTCAGCGTCGAGCCATTGAGGTCGCGGTGGCTCGAGCTTTTCGCTTCTTTTTCCTTAGCGGTCGCGCGGACCTCCGACGGGACGATCGACAACAGCGTGAGCTGCATCTTGAGCCGCTGCACGAGCACTAGGATGACCTGCTTGATCAGACGCTTCTCGTCCAGCAACCTTGCCACCGCAGCCGCATGTGCCGCTTTCTCCTGCTCAAACGCGTGCTTCACAGTCTGCAACTCTTTCCTCTCGGCACCGAGTTCGTTCCGTTGCTTCTTCAATAATCTGTGAGCCACAGAAGCACATCCATTCATGCACAAACGAGTTAGTCACCACAGACAATCTCACATGCCTTACAGTCAAACTCACTTTTGCTCTTCGGTGGACTTGCGATCTCGAGCTGAAAGCAGCGCGAGCTTCCCGTCGATGTCCTTCGCTCTGTTGGTGTCGCTGCGAGCGAGTTTGTCTTCCAGCAAAGCGATCTTCTGCTTGGCCTTCTGCAGCTCCACTCGTGTCTCCGAGAGCGCTGAGTTGCTATTTCGCGGCGTGGCTCGTTCCAGAGTCTGAACTTTCCGCGCCAGGAGATCGCGCTCTTCACATAGAGTCTCGAGCGCGTTCCGCACCTCGAGCTCCGCAGTCTCGGCCAGATTCGCAACTGATCTATACTTGGCGGCTTCCTGCTCCATCTTGAATTGCCACGACGCCTCACACTCGCGTTGAGCGAGTTCGTGTTGTTGTGTGAGCTGCTCACCATGTTGCTGAGCTTCGGAGCGAACGGAGTCCGTCTCCTGCTTCGCGGCTCGGAGTTGGTTGCTTAAGTGATGAATCTCCATCTCTAGCAGTTTCCGAGTCTCCTGGTCCTCTTCAGGCTTCCTAGACTCCTGTTGCTGTTGAAAGCGCAGACTCCGTAACTCAGTATCTAAAGCAACGATTCGATGCTGCAGTGCCTGCTTCTCGTCCTCAAACGCCGTAGACTCTTGCTCGCGCTGCTTCTTCCTCTCTGCCAGACAGAGATTGGCCACTTCGAGCTCCTCAGCAACAGCCTTGAACTGTGCTACCGCGTGCTCTGCTCGCTCTCTTTCGATACCGATCGACGTCCGCTGCTGCGCCTTTAAGGACAACGCATTCTGTTTCTCAGATACCAGCGCGTGCTCTAACGCCGCGAGCCGCTGGTTCCAATTGCTCTCATCCGCCTGCTTTCTTCTCTGCATTTCTTCATCATCCACTGGGATCGACCGACTCAACTTGGCCTCGAGCAGCTGCAGCTGATTCTCCTGGTGCAGCAGTTGCTGTTTGTGCCACTCCAAGTCCTCCAAACTCGCATCCAAACGGCTTTGCGTATGCTGAAGAGCGGCTTCTTTCTCTGAGATGGAGCTGTTCGCCTTTGCCAGACAGAGTTCCTTTTCACGAAGGTGAAGTACTGAAGTTGCTGACTCGATCTTCAGTGTGGTGATGGTGTTGTTGAGCAGAGCTGCGTCTGCTTTGAAAATGTCAAGCTGGCTTTGGAGACTCGCAGTTCTCTGCTCGAGCCGTTTCAGGTCCATTCGGAGCTTCTCGACTTGCTCACTGGCCAATTTCAACTGGCTGTTCGCCTTCTTTTCCAGCTCTTTCGCGACTTGTTGGGCTCGCAGCTGGAGCTCCTCATCTTTCCGTCGAAGCATTCCTTCCAACTCCTGCTTGTCGAGACGCAGCTGCTGCTTCTCCTGGGCCGCAGCCTCCTCAAGCTTCTTGTAGCGCTCTATTGCAATCGAATGCGCCTTCTCTGACGATCGCAGCTGGGACCCCAGCGTATTGTGCTGCAGCTCATAGACAAGTAGTATCAGCTGGGATGCATGTTTGTGCGACGGCCTAACCAATCAAAATACATCTCTCGTACCAGTTCGTCGAGCTCTCTTGAGCGCACGAGTGCCATTGCCTTCATTTGCTCCAGCATTTGGCTCACATGCCCTTTGGAGCCCTCGAGCTCGATTTTTGATGCAGCAAGCTGTATCGGAACAATGTCGATCAGTCAGTGCGTTAGCGCACTACAACCTGAATACTTGGAGTGAGCATTAGACCCCACTAGTACCTCTTTGCTCAGCTTCTCTTTGTCGTCTTGGTACGCTTGGATAGATGCTTGAAGCGCACCAATTTCTCTCTCCAGCTTGGTGACCTTCGCTGAACGATCTTCGACCTTCTCACCTTCGAGGCTTGCTCTCTCTGACGAAGAAGCAGCAGTGGCTATTGATTCGTCTTGTGGCTCTCTATTTTGCTTTGCCAGCGCGACTGCTTTCCGCCAATTCGACTGCAGCTGAGCCCATCCTATAGACGAACCTTTGCCCTACCAGCCACACCGAGCGTGTTAGCGATTTCATTGAGACAAGAACACAAGGAAGTGTAGGCACCTTTGCTAATGCGTCTTTGAAAAGCACGATATCCTCTGACAACTGCATAAGCTGCTTCTCTTTCTCCGCAACAGTCTCCGCCAACCCGATCTTCTCAGCACTCGCTGCCAGCATCTTCTTCTTCAGGATCTGAGTCAGTAGGAGACAATTGAATCAATGTGAGATGTAGCTAGGAGACAGCCCTATTGAAAATGGTTTCTAAGCCAACTTACCTCAGTCTGGTGCAGCACACCGAGGAACGCGCCAGTGAAAACTGATGCGGGGCTGCTCGCGCTACAGCCATTTCCATAGGGCAGCAGCTTTTTTTCTGCAGACCCTGGCGGTCGCTTGAGCTCCGCGCTGTCTCTGTCGTTCTTCTGGAGATCGTGGTTAGTGGCTCTTTCGTCGCCTTCTTTTTCGACAGTGATGAACAATTTCATGAGCTTTGTGAGTTCGTCCGACAAGATCGTCTCGAGCTTTGCTTTTGCTGCCACCGCCTTCAAACAATACGATATAGATCAACGAGTATCTCAGTTATCGCAGTCTCAGAGCTAAAGCATGTCTAGGATTGACCCAACTCACTTGGACCGGATCCGACGAGTAGTTGTAGCGTAACAGCTGAGTTTGAATCGACTCGGGGCGCTCATTTGCGTGGCCTCCTGCTGCTGCGAAGACGAGCTTGTTCTCGCGAATGCTGTGCATGTTTTTGATATGGTGGTTGTGCGGGATGATACGTTGCAGGGTCTTGCTGGCACTGCTATTGCTCTTTTCGAGGTTGAGTTGGTTCAAGTATAGGATATCGACCTTGAGCTGACGAATGTAGCGCTCATCCATAGTAGATGAAGAAGAGGGAGAAGGGAAGCTGATCCGTGACGAAGCAAGAGCATCTTCGTCTTCTTCGCGATTGCTACTGTTTGCATCATTTGTTTCCGGATTTGGTTCTGATTGAGTGGAGAGAATCCAATGATTAGACAGGGTTTCAAACTTTGATCAGGGTTTTCAGTTGGAGATGAAAGAACGATTCTCACCTTGAAAGCAAACAGTTCGCTTGATGAACATCTCGCGAGGATCTTCAGGATGGCGGACGCCTGGGGGGAGTGTGCGTGCGCCTTCGCGAGCTGTTCGCGGTCTTTGCTTCACCAGAGCTGACGAATTTGTGGGTTCTGTAAAAAAAAACCGGGTCGAAAACAAAAAAGTTACGACTCGCTATCGCGTACTTTGAAAATGAGAGGGCTTCTCAAGACAAGTTCTTCCTACCTGGTCGCCGAACACCTCCGCTTTGCGGTCTGGTACCATCACGAAAACCACTGGTAATTTAGCTCCCACCTCAAAAGAAAATCCAGTGGGATACATCAAAGTTTCGCACCTATTCATACGAACTGTTGGCGGGCGACTGTGTTGATTCAGTTGGTTGCTCGGTGCGATCGCATTCTGACTCGACACCGCCTTTGAATTGTTGTTGTTGCTGTTGTTGACTCCGGATACAAAGTTCTCTCCATTTACGCGCAGCTGCTGCTCTTCCTCGATCTTGGAATCAGGTCTCCCGGTTGGCGCCGCGAACTGCGACGAAAACGACTGCGATCTAGCGAGAGATGAGTGCCACATAGCAGATTCAGGTATACTCACGAGGAAACCAAGCGTGGCTGCTATCGCCTATCGTTTGACTCAGGGATGGCTCACTTACTGCGATTGTTCATTGAGAAACACGACGTTCGGAGAGCTCCTTTGTGGCGCTTGGGGTCGACCGTACAAATCCATTCTGGTTGGCAACCTGAGAGAATACCCGAGGATATCGCCAGACAGCTAGCTGCTTCTTGCCTTGATGATGACAGGACAAACTCTCTCAGAGCCACTGCTCCTTGTCGCTCATGTGAAAGCCTTGACAAACAGGCGAGTTTCCTTCCGTGTCAATTGGCTCAAGCGTGCGCGCTTTCTCCATTTTGGGGGTAGTGCGACAGAAATCTATATCGGCGATTTATGCTGACGAAACGCCAGACATGAAACAGCTTTTTAGTGGCGGCGGCTGAGCTGTTCGCTCGAGCTGACGAAAGAGGAGGGGTTTTGTGGGTATCTTTTGTATGGATCTTCAAAAGACGCGCAACCATGAAGGCCTCTTGTGCGTAGGTGCTCATCTCTCTCTGTCGCGTCTTAGACTCATTGAGCACTTCTCATTGCTCCTACTTCCATTTGTGTGGCGCTCGTACACTCGACACACGGTATATTCATTTCCTGTATGACTGTACAGCCCACAATGTAAGTATTGTAGTTTATCTTCTGCTTCGAACCATGCGAGTGATGTCAATTTGTGGGAAGCTCACCGTGTGCGTTGTGTGGATGGATGCGTTCGTAGATTACGTGCGTCGTGCTTCAGATCTTTCTCGCCTGCCACCAATGGTATCTGTACGCATTTGTAGTTGTCACGCTACTGCTGTTCATCTACAAAGGTGTGATTTCGCACATCTTCTCTTTGCTCTGCACCGTTTCTTGGCTCTTTAACAGCTGTGACGGCGCGATTGTCCTAGGAATCATGTTGCCGTATCCGCCAACCGGAGCATACACCTGGGATTTGATTTTTCTCGTGCTCTACCTGACCATCGAGAACACGAGGCTCTTCCAAGGTGGGACGGTGGTTCATGGTGGCTTGTCTTGACGTGCTCAGACACGCGATTTCTTATGTACTTCACGATGGATAATAGCGTCAAAGGGCAACCGCACCAAGGAGATCGGCCCGCTGGTGCTCTCCATGGTGCTCGCCATCCCAGCGCTGGTTTGCAACATTTACTATCTGCAACTGCAAACCTACGCGTGAGTCAAACCAGCCAACAGGTTTCTTGCTTCCCTTCAGAAAATGGTTCTCATTCATCCTGCATTCACTACTTGCTTGAATCTGGTCTCTTGATATCCATCTATAGCTTGCGTCTCGAAGAAATCTTCAACGGTCTCTCCATTGCCGTGATCTGTTCGGAGGTGTTCTTCTCGATCATGACGCTCCTGTTTCTTCTTGGCAAGCACTCGATCTAGGTGCCAGGTATAAAGGAATCATCAGCGATACTGCAAATGATCAGCGACAGCAAACCATGACGTGAGTTTGTAAAAATGTACTTGGGATTCAGAGGGGATTTTTCTTTGAAGAAGATACAAGTGTTGTTATATGCGAGGGAGGCTGCTTGGGGGTGATGTTTATGCGATGATGCCCTTCAAGATGACCTGCTCGCCGTCGGCTTCTCGTGCGATGACCTTGCCCAAGTGGTACACCTTCTCGCCGGTCGCTTCAACCGACTGCACGACCTCGGCAACGTTCTCGTTTGGCAGCATCAGCACCATGCCGATACCGCAGTTGAATGTGCGAGCGATTTCTGTCGTAGACAAGTTGCCCGTCTTCTGAAGCCACTTGAACACTGGTGGGAGCGGCCAGCTGGAGCAGTCAATCTCGACCGCCAACTCCTTGGTGAGCACACGAGGGATGTTCTCCAACAGACCGCCGCCCGTGATGTGTGCGAGCGCGTGGATCAATCCCTTCTTCACGGTTGGCATCAGCTGCTGCACGTAAATCTTCGTTGGGGTCAAGAGACTTTCACCGAGGGTCTTCCCAGCTTCGAAAGGTGATGGGTCGCTGTACGCAAGCCCAGAGACCTCCACGAGCTTTCGCACCAACGAGTATCCGTTGGAGTGGACACCCGACGACGCCAAACCGAGGACAGTGAAGCCAGTCTGCACCGGAAGTGGAAGAATCGCACTCTTGCGAACAGCTCCCACGCAGAAACCAGCCATATCGTAGTCGCCGTCGTGGTACATCGATGGCATCTCAGCAGTCTCACCTCCAATCAGACCGCAAAGCGATTGTCTGCAACCTTCAGCAATACCCTTCACGACGTCAGCGGCTTCGTTCACTTCGAGCTTGCCACAAGCATAGTAGTCCAAGAAGAAAAGTGGTTCTGCGCCTTGGACGATCAGGTCGTTCACACACATCGCGACGAGATCAATGCCAACGGTGTCGTGCTTCTTCGCTAACTGCGCCACGCGAAGCTTGGTACCGACACCATCCGTGCACGCAACAAGTACGGTGTCGTTGTCGTAGCCAGCAGCCTGAAGGTCGAACAGACCGCCGAAACCGCCAAGGTCAGCGTCACATCCCACACGGACAGTGGACTTGCAGTATGGCTTGATCATGTCCACCAGCTTGTTGCCAGCATCGATACTCACACCAGCATCCGCGTACGTGATTTCCTTCTTGGTCTGCGACTGCTTGAGAAGCATGCCAGTTTGGGCCAACTTGATAGCGTGGAGGAAAGCAGCGCCTTCAAGAGGCTGCACGCGAGCCTTGAGGCTCTCAGCAGAGTCCGTTGGAAGAACTGGGCACTTCAGCTGCACGGCAATCGGACCGGCATCCACATCTTCAGTGACAAAGTGGATGGTGCAACCACTCTGGGTCTTCTTTGCGTCAACCACAGCTTGGTGAACAGCCAAGTCCATGCCGCCAGCGAAATCTGGGAGGAGCGACGGGTGCACGTTCAGCACCTTGTTTTCCCACTCCTTGCAGAATTCGCCAGACAAAATGCGCATGTATCCGATGAGCAGAACCAGGTCCACGTTCTTCGCCTTGATGGTCTTGGACACTTCCGCGTCGAAAGCAGCACGCGATAGACCAGTCGACGAGAGAGCCACAGCCTCGAGATTGTGCTCCTTCGCACGCTCCAAGATACCAGCATCTTGCTTGTTACTGACGACAATCTCAATGCTGGCGTTCAATTCGCCAGCCTCAATGGCGTCGATGATCGGCTGCATGCTGCTGCCACGGGTCGAGCCGAGGACCGCAAGCTTGAGCTTCTTCGCACCATGCAGCAATCCCTTCAGGCCAATGTCAGAGCGGTACTGCGCACCTTCGAACTGAATCTTGGCAACGCCGCCGTACGCACGCTTGATGGCAGCTTCAAGAGTCGAATCGAGCGCAGTGACCGCAAGCACACGACCACCAGACGTCACGAGGTTTTTCGCACCGTCAAGCGTAGTGCCGGCGTGGAACACATCGACACCAGGCAAGCTGTTGGCAGCATCAACGCCCGTGATGACCTTACCCTTCGGGTAGCTGTCAGGGTATCCCTGCGAAGCCAGCACGACAGACGCAGCCGCTCCGCTCTTCCACGATACGAGCGACTTTTCCAGTCGGTTCTCAACACAAGCGCGCATGATCTCGAACAGGTCGCTGTTCAGCAGAGGGAGGAGGACCTGCGTCTCCGGGTCTCCAAAGCGGCAGTTGAACTCCACGATCTTTGGACCAGTTGGAGTGAGCATGAAGCCAGGGTAGATCACACCGACGTAGACCATGCCTTCCGCCTTCATCGCGGCGATGACGCGCTCGACGATCGCAATGCATTCGCGCTCGAGAGCTGGTGTCAAGCATGGTGCTGGAGCGTACACACCCATGCCACCAGTGTTTGGGCCTTGGTCGTTGTCGAAGATGCGCTTGTGGTCCTGCGCACCAGGCATCGTGATCACACGGTCACCGTCCGAGAAGGCAAGGAGTGAGACCTCTTCACCCGTCATGAACTCTTCCAAAACGACTTCATCACCAGCAGATCCGAACGCCTTCTCGAGCATCACCTCCTTCAAGGCTTCGTGAGCTTCTTCCTTCGTTCGAGGAATCAGAACGCCCTTGCCAGCAGCGATACCAGACGCCTTGACGACAATGTTGTGGTTAATCGAGTCCAGGTACGCTTTGGCAGCCTCGTAGTCAGTGAAGTTCTTGTACGCAGCAGTTGGGATGTTATTGCGCTGCATGAAGTCCTTTGAGAAAGCCTTCGACGCTTCGAGTTGAGCAGCCTTGGCGCTTGGACCAAAGGCTGGAATTCTAGCGGCGTTCATCTTGTCGGCGAGACCTTCAACCAGTGGCGCTTCAGGGCCAACCACACAGAGCGAGACACCCTTGCTGAGGGCAAACGCGATGAGCTCGTCGTGGCTGCCAACACCGATGCTCACATTGACAATGCTGCCGTTGGCAGCACCGTCCGTGCCAGCGTTGCCAGGAGCGACGTAGATCTTGCCCACGGAAGGCGACTGCGCGAGCTTCCAGGCAATGGTGTGCTCACGGCCGCCGTTGCCAACAAGCAGGATGTCGTGCAAGATCTCTGAGGACGCAAGCAAAAGAATACAGACGGGTTAACTGATTTGTTTGCAAGCAGTCACGCAATGCATATAGAAAGTGCATTGCAATCACTGTACTCACCGTTCTCGTTGTGGAGACTGGCCGCGATGGTCTGGTCCAATTGCGCAAAGTACGCAAACGCCTTCTCCGCGAGTACACGACGCTCCTTGACCGAGTACGCGAGCGTGCCGTTGTTGGAGATCTTGGTCTTGACTTGCGCGAGATCCTGCTCGTCAATGACGACGCTGATCTGCTTGTGGTTCCACGCCGCGGTGCGCACGAACGAGTACGCGCCGTTGACCCAGTTCTCGAGGCGCGCGTGCTTGCTCTTGACCGACTCGTTGGTGGCGATCTTTGGCGGCGACGCGACCACGAGCTCGATGCGGTCCGTGAGCAGCAGCTGCACTTCGGACGGCGCGTTCACGGGGATGTGCGGCACCTTCTCAGCCACGAGCGC
Source organism: Globisporangium irregulare (assembly GCA_038051095.1). NCBI lineage: Eukaryota > Oomycota > Peronosporomycetes > Pythiales > Pythiaceae > Globisporangium > Globisporangium irregulare. Next base: position 36,813 of record JALBZZ010000284.1, read on the forward strand.
GGCACTGAGCGACTGCGAGCTGAGCACAGCGACGCGCAGTCCGCCAGCGACCAGGTCCTTCGCGAGCGCCACGAGGGCTTCCGGCGCGGGGGCTTCTCCGCAAAGCACGGCGAGCGCGGTGGGGGCCATGGCGTCCGAGTCTCGAGGGCGGTGGAGGCTTGGGGGGCGAGGGGGAACTTCGACTTGAGTGGTGCGGCACCGCTGAGGAATTGAGCAAAGCCTCAATATCAGCAAGGCGACGAGCGGGCTCTCAACTGCTACACGTTAGAAACGGTAGATTTAGAAACAGCAATAGAAATACCCTATTTCAGCAACGGAAACTTGCTATTGTATAGATATTTGTATACATCGCGGAGTGATGGTCGCTCACTTCAAGTGCGTGTTGCTGCATAAGGGGAATCTTCAACATGTTGGGTGAGCAAAGCGAAATCACTGGCTGTTGGTGGTGGATGTAAACCGCCCGCTTTGTATTGAAGTTTGTAAGGGATGCAGAGTGATGGATGTGTAAATATCCCAATAACCCAACTCAGTACAACGGGTAGTATCCGATCCGGCTTTGTACTTCTTATAATCCATATTGGACAAAGAGTCGTCCACCTACAAACTCTTATACAAATTTGTGTTCCAGCATATTTTAAACAGAGCGTAGCTCTTGCCCTACCCCTTACCTAGTTTACACTTATTTTCACCAATCAAATAATCTTATTCTTTTCCAGACCTAACCTCTTTTAGCCTGCCATTTTTTACCACAGCCCTATATTTTGCGCGATTTGATTGGCTGAGTGCAAGTACACAACCTCAAAAGCGGGGTTTAAGGTTAGTTTATGCACCTCGAAAACGAGGATGTATTTTGAAGAGTCAAACAAGCTCAGCATTTTTTGTAAAACGTAGATTAAGAGCTTATTACAAGTCATGGTTTGAAATTACTATCCGTGCACACAATTTATCTCAAATCAGTATTGGCATAAATAAATTGCCATAATATGATTAGCCAAAATAAAGACCATCACTCACTAGCTCTATTAATTGGTAGAAAATATTTCTTTTCATAGGGAGTATTTTACTTAGTTTCAATATGTGGGGTGGCCCTGAGAATATGCTCACAATACAACTCGAGATTTATTTATACTTCATCTTTGTATACCTCGATGCTGGAATGAACGTCTTTGTGAGCAGTTTGTATTGATTTATACTCACTGTAACACATAACTCGTTGTTTTGTATATTTGACCTCCTATACCGTATATTTACACTGAATTGAGAATTGAAGAATCTTTTTAAACAGCAAAACGAGAATTATAAATAGATAGAGGCACTTGCGCCTGAAAAAGCCTCGAAGAACACCATTCGCAAAAAGTGAACTGTGAATGCTTTGTGAGTGCGTTCACGTGAACGCCATTCGCCATTCGCCATTCGCAAAGAAAGACAAGGCAAGATGGTTCGTGGTG